>JBBPTG010000052.1:0-159544 GCA_038093975.1 Chalciporus piperatus
GTTCCCAATGGTTTATCAACTCTTTGAATAGATTGGTAACAATTCCGAGACCATCCAGATTGTTCCTCGTGGTATTCTGAGATTCATTCTCTCTCCTCCTAAGGACTGATTTTTCTAGACCTCCAGAAGGATGCCAGGGACCTGAAAGGACTTGTCTCTACTGTTGTTCAATTCTCCCTAGATGATGGCAAAGCCCTCTAAGCTTCTACTATTTATTTCGAGGCTCTGTCCAAAACCCCCTCCTCACAATGAATTAATTCAGACAAGCATTCTCATGACCTGGAAACATGTTCCCAAGGGTTTATCAACCCTACAAATCTATTGGTAACAATCCTGAGACCATCCAGATTTTTCTTGATGGTGTTCTGGAATCCATCTCCTCCTCCCCCCCAAAACCGATTTTTCTAGCGCTCCTGAAGGATGCTAGGGACCTGAAAAGACTTGTCCCTACTGTTGTTTAACCCTCTTAGGACGATGGCAAAGCCCTCTAAGCTTCTGCTATTTATTTCGAGTCTTCATGCATACCTCCTCCCCCCTGCCAATGATCACAAGAAATTAATTCAGACAAGCATTCTCATGACCTGGAAACATGTTCCCAAGGGTTTATCAACCATCTGAATCCATTGGTAACAATCCCGAGACCATTCAGATTTTTCTTGATGGTGTTCTGGAATTCAGCCCCTCCCCCCCAAAAACCGATTTTTCTAGAGCTCCAGAAGGATGCTAGGGACCTGGGTAGACCTGTTCCTACCGTTCTTCAACCCTCTGAAGACGATGGCAAAGCTCCCTAAGCTCCTGCTATTTATTTCGAGGCTCTGTCCAAAACCCTCCCCCCTCCCTTTTCAAGACATGTACGAATTAATTCGACCAAGCGTCCCTATGGTCTGGAAACATTATTCCGGGGGTTTCTCGACCCTCTGAATCCATTGGTAACACTTCTGAGACCCCACGTATTTATTTCGTGTCGATATCAACATATGTCCCCATACCACATTGTTTGATTTTTATCTCGAGAACGAGACCACAGATTTTCATGATTGTTAGCTCAAAATGATCCCACAGATGTGCTCTATCCAGCCCCACAAAGAGATTCCACAAATAAAAAATTGACTTTGTATCTTAATTCCAGGATGACCATATAAGTGTTTTGGGAAGCACTGGCATGCTTTAAATACTGGCGCGCACGGGCGCGCACGGCGCGCATGCGCGCACCCGGATTCATGGGCATGAATCCTGGGTAAGATTATTAGGGAGTAAACCATAACCCTGATCCAACCATGACCCAACCCCTGTTTCTGGGGGGTCAAAAGGCATATTGGAGAGGATATATGAGGATATATGAGGGGTTGAGGGGGGGTCAAAATCTGCGATTTTTCACTCTCCTAGGCCAGGGGGGGTCTAAACAAAGGTATTACTGTCTATTTGGAGTGTTTTGGGAAGCACTGGCATGCTTTAAATACTGGCGCGCACGGGCGCGCACCCGGATTCATGGGCATGAATCCTGGGTAAGATTATTAGGGCCTATAATAGTGGTAGTCAGAGTGCTCGATTTCGAGTTGATTTTGAGGCGATGCAAAAGGAGATTCCAACTCGCAAAATCGTATGGAAATCGTCGTCGACCGTGACTACCCCGTCCTCAGACTGGATTCTCAGTGGATCGAAACAAGGATTCTCCCCCCAGTTAAGTACCGGGCAATCACAACAATTACTGTACTAGCTATTCTTTACTCATAAAATAAATAATTTGTTATCATCCCCTATCATCCTCACTGTTCTGTGGACTCGGAGAGCCCTGGCAGTCTCGGACATGCCTCGACGAACACAGAGGCAAGTCCAAGTACAAAACGTGATAACCTTTGCCTTACGGGTCAAAAAACATCGTGCCCAAGTGCAACTGCGCTGCCGCCGAAAATTACGCCGCACATTACAGCAAGAATTTGAAGGCTCCTCGCAGCCTGACACCTCGGACTTGGAGCACCACATAGACCTCCTTGCATCAGACAGCTCCGTGTACAGCTCTCCCTCAGATACAAGCATCTCCGACTCTTCCGATGACATATCTACATCACAATCCTCTCACTCCGAGTCCTCCGAGTCCTCCGACTCCCAGCTTCCATCCCCCTCCACTGTAGATGATCTGGGCATCTCCGATCTCGACTCTTTGCACTCTGTGGGCTCACCTGACTCAGATACTGAGTCCCGCTCAGGATCTGATGCAGATGATGAGCTTGACAGCTCCGACTCCGAGTCAGACACAGATGACCGTGACTCGGATGCTCGTAATGAGGCAGACGAGGTGTTTCAAGGCTCCCTGGGAGGTGGTTCTGCTCGTCTCAACCACTTCGTTCGACAAGTCATTGTCGACTCATATTCCAAGCGTTACCACATGCCGCGCAATCAGCTTCCATGAGGTCTTCCTCTCGGATGCGCCACATACTCGATGTGTTGAAGCCCTTACGACCTGACAAATTTCGCGAGAGCCTTCGAGTATCCCCATACACCTTTGACAAAATCTGTGCTCAAATTTCGTTTGATCCCGTTTTCACCAACAAGTCTGTGAATACACAGTTGCCTGTTGCCGATCAGCTTGCTGTCGCACTCTATCGATTCGGACATAATGGCAATGGGGCCAATCTGCAAGAGGTCGCAGATTGGGCTGGGTTGGGAAAGGGGACTGTTCACAAAGCCACACGCAGAATTATGACTGCAGTCCTCCGCCCATCATTTCGCAAGTCAGCTGTGCGGTTCCCGACGGTGGCAGAAAAAGAGGATGCGAAATTATGGGTTGAGGCCCACTCATGTGCAGCATGGCGAAATGGTTGGTGCTTGGTGGATGGTACACTCATCCCGCTTTACGATCGTCCTCATTGGTATGGCGAAAGCTACTTTGACCGCAAATCAAACTATTCCTTGACAATTCAAGTATGATTACAAGGAGTTCTCTTATGTTCCGAGCCAGTCTGACAGCATCAAATAGATTGTCTCTCTTCCGAACCTGCGCATCATAGATTTCAGCTATGGTCATCCGGGAAGCACACATGATGCAACTTCGTGGCGGGATACTCATCTTGCCCGAAATCATGATACCCTCTTGTCAGATGGCGAGTTTGTCTGGGCTGATTCGGCTTATCCAGTACTGTTTTTTGAAATGTTTGCATGGCCTTTACATTGATGATTTTCTTCTCACTGGCAGATTGAAACATGGGTGGTTGCTCCGTACAAGATGCCAGAACGTGAGGAGCCTGAGAATGCGATCTTCAACAACCACGTGTCCATGGTTCACATCCGATCAGAACACGCTATCGGCTATCTGAAGGGACGATTTCATTCTCTTAAAGGACTCCGTGTCAACATTCGTGATCAAGCCACACATCGCATTGCCACGTACTGGGTGGTTGCTTGCATCACACTGCATAATTTTGCATTACAGTGTGAGGATGAGGAGCGGGAGGATGATAGCGACTATGATGCTCCTACGAGAGATCCCTTTGTCCAGGAGGGTCTCTCGTCATCAGATTCAGATTCAGAGCATACTACCTCGGTCATGCAAGCACGTGGAGGTAGGTTGCACGCCGCAAAGGTGTTCCGAGACCAGCTAAAAGTTGCACTACTCAAACACAAGGAGAGGGTTGCTCGACGTTACATTTAGTTTCAAGGTGTGAGAGGTGAGGAATTACATAGAAAATTTGCTGTAATCAAATGTAGAATCAAATGCTGGTGCCTCAGCTGCCTCCGACTGAACCCGATCAAATCCAGTGCCGTACGGGGAACACGAGCGCTGAGAGTTGGAGACTGAATAACTCGCCGGTTGTGGAAGAATGGTGGGTACATCTCCGCCATGAAACGGGGAGTGGGACGGGCCTGCATGTGCTGGGGATTGGATCCTTGGTGGTCCGAGCTGCAATTGGGCCATACGGAACTCATGTTCCAACTCCAGCTTTCGCAGAAGATATTTCGTCTTCCGCTCTTCCTTCTCCGTCTGCCATTTTGCCTTCTCCAACCTAAGCGAAGCCTTCGTTTGAGCCTTGATGGCTGTGACTGATGCTCGGGCCTTCACTGCCTCAGCTTGTTTCTGCGCAGTCAGTTCTTCTTGCTCAGCAACATCAGCGTACCGGTCCAAAAAGGATTTTGACTTCCCTTTCGGAGTTTTGATGGCCGTTGTGGACACCTTCGGTTTCTTGATCGTCGCGCCGATATCGATGTCTTCGTCTTTCGTGATTTTCCGCTTGCAAGCTTCATCACGGTCTTCTTCATCACTCTGGCCAATCCCATTACCCTCGTCTTCGGATGTTTCACCACCAGCAATCTCACCAACCTCTCCCAACTCCGGCACCAAGAGAGATGGATCAATTTCGGACTCTGCGTTCCCAAGGCCAGTGGGAATACGACTAGGACGTTTACCAACGAGAGTACGCATGTCAAAAAACCACGGGAAGTCTTTTTTGATAAGCGCTATGGCACGTAACATGAAAATATTTCAACGCGAACAAAAACGGATAGCGAAAACATGTACGCACTCCACTTTGTCGTGAACGTGTTTATTTGCGACATATCAATGTCCTCCTCACGCATGATACCCCCCCCTGTCGTGCCCAACTCCCTGATATATGTCAATGTCCGTGCTTCCAAGCTATTTCCAAGTTAGCTCAGAGTCAGCAATGCATTAGGTGCGTAGAAGTGAGTACATACGTTCGCAAACGGTTCTTGACCTTCCTTCCCCAGTTTCCCCGTAGCCCCTTTGCTTTTGGATTGTCGAGTGCAACCTCGAAGACCTCACCATACTCTTCATGAGCCTCGAAGAGTAATTTTGCCAGCATCCAATGGAATTCTGTCTTCTTCAAGCCACCACCATTTTTTGTTGACTGATTTGAGCCGGACTCGGGGTACAAGGCATTTTTAATGGTTTCGTCCGAGGTGATTGCACTGATTAGTGACCAAGTCAAGGTTTCCGACCATTTAATTCTGCCGGCACAGTAGGAAGTGTGGTAAGCTGACTGTGAGTAGTATATGATGCAGTTCACGCACTCGACATCACCCTCAGAGTCATCTTCTTTCACCTCGACACTCTGTACAGGCTCGATGCTAACTTCCTTGCCGGGCCCCTTCTTGGGCAGCCTTTTCTTCATCCCAGGTGTGTTCGCAGGTGTTTGTTTTGTGTCATCGGGTGCGCTTGATGCTTTCGCCTTGCGTGCCATCGAGGCTTTGACTAGAATCCGAGCGAGGACTGATTTGACTTCGATGGACGACTCGGAGTGGCGAGGACTTTCATATGTTATTTTATTTTATTGATAACACATGCGCAAAAATAACTCGTTCTGTGAGTCAATAGTCGCAGAATCAAGATGCAAAGTCAAGTGAATCACCTCCTGTGGCGATTCGAGGATTCAAGCTGATCCCGTCTGAATCACGATCTTGGGGGTCCGAAATCACTCTTCGAATCCAGCACTAAGTCTCTCCATAATCCGCTACTCTGACTACCACTAATGGTACATTGGCTGATCCCTACTCTACGTGTACATTCTATTACTAGCCGATCCCTAACCTAGGTGATCATACACCAGCGGCCAATCGTTAGCCGGCCAGTAGAGCACGGCCTAATTGGCGATCGGCTGGCCTTGCTGTACGGCCTAATGAGCTGAATGGGCTCGAGTGACAGGAGGGGAAATGGGAATGGGACACTTGCCCTGGCCATTGGTTTGCCAGCATTGCCATTGCGATCCGTCTGGCACAATGTCAGCACGACTGCGTTACCACAGCCCTCGCAGTCCATGACAAGACCAATTGAGGTGAGCCGGATGTTGAGATCAGCAAGAAGGGCGACATCGCCAGGGGAGAGAGATGAGGTGGTGTCGAGCAGAGATGCCATCGAGGAGACAAGATGGTAGGGTGAGGAGGGCGTGGAGAAGAGGGAAAAAAGGAAGGAGATGGCGAGGCACTGGCAGATGAACACGGGTGGCCTTATATGTTCGAGGTTGAATGCCTTGGAGGTTGACACGGCGAACAAGGCAGCGAGATGGAATTCGGGACGGCGATCATGGTGGTGCTGAAAACAATTGAAGGAGGGTGGGGAGGGCAAAAACATAGCTCGCTGCAGAAACGGATGTCGGCTGCTCATTGCATGCAGCGGGCAGGGGCGGCGGGCGTACAAAACGTGGCGGGCGAGTATGGGGGCGATGAGCAACCTGAACAATGGTCGAGCTCAACCGTGGACCAAGGATGATCGATGATCGCCGATGAGTGCCAAAGACGTTGGCCCGTGCGAGGGTGCACACGTGATGGCTGACGGCTCGCTGATGATTGAGACTCCGCATCTGCCGTGCCGTGCGTGCCGCGGAGCCCCCAGACTCGGGGATAGACTTGGAGGTAGACCGGCCCCCATACCAGGCCCCAGACTGTCCATTTCCCGGACGCTCTCGGCGGGCCGCGACTCCCGCTGTCTGCAGCGGAGGTCGCTGGTTTTGAAAATCCACGAACGCCGTACTACGCTATCGGCCCACCTTTAGAATGCAGACTAACTTTCTCATTGAGAGTCTGGTTTGGGGAGACTAGTTTGATCAGAGGCTGTTTTACTTTTCACCAAGTTGAACAGTTGGACATCATGATGGACGAGTTGCGCGTTCCAGTCACACAATGTCATTGAATTTTACGATACAACTTGAAGCATACTCGGGGCGTAACACATAGAGACAAAGAGAGAAAAATTAGAAAGGCACAGTACAGCAGATAACGGACAGATATCCATCTACTAGCGTAATCACTACCCATAACATACTACATTGCTAGCTGGAGCTCTGGTGTCTGAAATCCCCGAAAACCTGGATATGCGCTATGGATCCCGTTTCCGTCGGGTCGTCCGTCTTGTAGGCTACCCATCAGCGGCGCATCCGGCCAAGAGAACCTGGGACATGACGGTCAGCTTTCACAAGCAACCCAAGGACCAATGGCGCTACTTACCCAGGCATCATCATGTTGGCCCACCAAACCTCATTTAAAGCATGCATAGTCGCGAGCGGTCCCACATCCGATAGTATGTCTGCCATGTTCACATCGTTGCTATCCGGCGACGATCCAGATCCAGACCCGCCACCAAGTGCATCGCCTGCAGCTTTGACGGGCCCTGGTGGGGGTGTCTCGGTTACGTTAGAAGGCGGGCCAAGGTTAAATTGCATCGCATCGCCATCGTAGTGTGGCTCAGACCCGAGGTGCGCGTACATGCCACCATGACGTGCACGGAAACTAGAAGAGCCGTGTTCGGTCGCGTAACTTTGCGAGCGCGGCTGCGGCACAACCTGGCTCGCCGGAGGGTGTTGTTGCATACGCCCAGTGAACGCACCACCTCCTTTTCGGTGCTTTGTGAGAAGACCCGCAAGGAAACGAGCGTAAAGGCGTGGGGTGTGGCGTTCGTCAATTGCGACGTCCTGCAGGGTCATGATGAGTTGACTGATCGAGTCGAATATGTCGTCCTCCATCTCTCGCGTTAGGATGTGGACGAACTCGGGCCGCAAAAGCTAAGCAATGGAGTGAGCACTAATGTATTTTACGAGCAAGCGTAGAGGCACTGACCTTGAGCAAAAACGCAGAGGCAAATGAGGCGAAGATGAAGTGCCCTGGACGTGAAATTCATGGTCAGGGTGCCGTGACATGGTTGGATCAAAAGGGCGTACCGTCAGGCGATGAGCGCATGAGGCCACTCGGCGCAAGGACCCCGATCATATGTTTGATGACAGCCGTTGCCGCTTCAAAACACTAGCCACGCATCAGTGTGAGGATTTGACCAGGGCACCTCGCCGAAAAGCGCACCTTGGTGAGGAACACGTTGTCGCTGGCTTCAATACCACGCTGGAAAGCGTGCTGGAATCCAAAGGAATACATAACGAGCCTCGAGTAGTTGACAAGGCTACTGTCGTAAGCAAGATGTCGACCCAGCGAAAATGGCAGGTCTGCTTACAAGGGAAGTAATGTGCAACGGAAGCGAGATCCAGCGTCTATTCGGCAAGTATCAACAATAGTCCGCTTGAAATGCTGCGAATCACGTACCATCAGGATCGGACTCCTCCTTGAAGCGCGTCGTCCACTCCTCGAAGTAAGCCGTTAGATTGGCGTCGTGCTGACGAGTCACAGCGAGGAAATCGAGCGACTGCTCTCCATGGATGCTGCATGAGACTCGACATCATGACGGAAGCCATCAAGGGACCTACCCTGTTTAGCCCGGTTGGTGAAAGCGGATCAGAGAATATTTCGTCGTGGAATCGACCAACTATTCGTAAGAGTTGGGAGTACGCGCACAAGTGGATATCGTACTGCCCCCGAGCGCAGCATCGGAATCAGCCACCATTCAAAAGCACGGGGCCGCGACAAGACGGGTGTACTCACCGGATCACGATAGCGGGACAGACGGTACCAATCCGCTGAATTCCGTGTGATGTAATCTTCCTTGATCGTGCTCGGCTTCCCGAATTGCGTCGCAGTGGATCTATCTAGGTTGAAGCATATCATCCACACCCGTGTCCGATTGAGTATCTCGCGTTCCTGTCGTTCTGTCTGCGGTTGCGTCAACGAGATTTGATGAAGGTTTAAATCCGTAGCGATCCTAACACAGCCTGAGTGTACGCCTAACGTGACTGACGAATAATGACGAACCTGATTGCAAGTCCTGTGTACAACCAACTACGGTCTTCCTCCCATCGTCGTGCGGGAACGGCGTATATGCTCATGAGAATGTACGCTTGGCAGAGCTCGACAGACTTCCAGCCGTCAATCAACGCATTCGCCGCAGAATGTTTCGCAAAATGCATCGCCACTGGGTAAATCTCTGATTTCTCGGCGTAATACCGCGAGGAAATCGCGCAGACTATCGAATTCGGGATATCGTGAGCCCAAAGTTGACCAAAGAGACATGGTAGGAAAATAATCGACACGCACTGACAGTAAACAGGAACGGACAACGCTGAAATATTGATGTTGAGGTATGAAGCTTGGGGTCCAACAAGCCGATGAAGGGCTGCACGTGACCCAAAATCAGATGCGACGATTTGGAATTGAGCTCGATGCGTACATTTATCTGTTTCCAGAATCTATCCTCGCCAAGATTCCACACATCAGCCCCACTCACTAGGAGGAAGCGAAACGAACAAACGTACATGTCAAATAGCTTCTCCACGTCTGCCGGATTCACCAAACCATGCAACACGATATCTGGGGGATTGTGGCGCTCAATCAAGCTCTTGCGGATGTTCAGATCGTTGGCTGGTCCTGGTCCTGCTTAGCCCTCGCCACCTCTACGAAGGTTGGGCAAAAAAACTCACCAGGCCTAAAAAAATCTTTGTTCGCGACGCCCTAAGCAACGTACTCTCAGCAAAACAGAACTGGCAATATTTCAGTGAAGACATACTACGTTGTCGTCTTCGTCTTCAGGCTTGAGCGCAGAGCTACCCGGTCCCGAGCCTGCCCCTGGCCGAGCCCGACTCCTGCCCCTGCCGCTTTCCTTCTCCTTATCTTTATCCAAAGATAGATTCGCAAGAAGCCCAATCGGCACAGCGACATCCGGAAACGCACTCCGCACCTTCTCAGCCTCGTCTTCCTCAGTGGTTGCCTCGTCGGCATCTTCCGCTTCGTCCGATCCGTCTATGGTGTGACGGGCAGATATGCTGGCATCGGCAGCGGCACTAGAAAGGGGAGAAGGTCCAGCAGCGGGGTTGCACATTTCACGAATCATCTGCATTCTTTCAGCGGAAGGCTGGCCTGGCGGTCGCGTGCTGCTCTGCAGTCGGTCCATCCAATCCACGACCCTGACATTGTCCTTGTCAGACGGCGAGATCGCCAGCTTGAACTGGTCGATAGAGAGGGGCGTGGCGATGTATGGGTTGTGGAGCTACAACACCGCACCAACAAACGCGCACGGGATAGAGGGACAATGAGAATGACGTGGCGGGAAAGTAGCTTTGAACCAACTGACCTGTTTCAAAAGAGACCCGATGATCTGATCCTTGTGGCGTATTTGCGCCATCAGGTATTCCCGTTTGCTAATGCGAGGGGGAGGTGAGTATGTGGACGACAACGTGTCAGAAGAGACAGTCGAAGAATCAGACTCGTCAGAGTCATCAGAGTGCATCGAGGCACGCGACGAGGAGCGGGAGATCGACGTCGACATGGAGTGCAAGAAAGAAAGAGGAATGGAAGGACAAGGTAAACAAAATGAGTACAACTCGAAATAAAAAGAACGGCAATTTGAGAAGGGTAGAGAGCACCGAGAGAGCGGCTTAAGTAGCTCGATGAAAAGGGTTGACGACTCGCACGAGCCGCAAGCGGTACGAGCAGTGCTTCCCTTGATGAACGAGATGACGAAAGCAAGGGACGACAACTCTAGTGTGTTGGAAACGAAGAATGAAGCACAGGAGCTTGGTCACCACCCATAGCTGAGATTCCTCCAAGATATATACTCGACCAGAGCTGCGCGATGTCAATCGTAGATTGACAAACAGCTAGCCGGTTAAGCACACTTCGGGAATTGTGGCGATGCCACATTTTGAGATCCAAAATTGGAATCGACTCCAGAGTCTTACGGCATGGCGATGCTCGTGGTACGGAAGAAAAAAATCGGATGAAAGAAAGGTAAGCGTCGGAAGGACTTACTTGGGTGCCGTTGGGGGCTTTCTACCCTCCACTATGCAAGGATGCCCAGTGGCATTACAACGTTTGCACGCGTTGGCGCCTTCCGGATAGTCGCATTTCATCTGCCACCAGTAACCGGAGATTCAGTAAACACACAAACCGGAGTTGATGATCGAGACCACAATGTGATGTGTTTACACCAACAGTGCCCGATTCATTGAGATCCAGAACGACATGGCCCAGGGGGGTGTAGCCCGCAGTCCATTCGAGGCGCGATGCGTTGCCATTTGGGGTGAAGGGTGTATCCGTGAGGAAATCATGGCGTCAAGGGTGGGGATATGTGCATATTGAGCACGCGCAGGCCAGCAGGTCCAAGGGATCCATTCCAAGATGACACGCGCCCGTCGTTGAAGGTTCCGAACAACAGATAGAAAGTACGGAGAGTGTAGGCACGTGTGACCGGGATCAATGCCAGACAGTAGACAAAGTCAAATAAAGTCGCATCGTCGTGATGATCATTGACGAAAGTGGCAATGTGGTGTTCGACACGAGGATCCGGGGAATCGAGAATCGGAAAAGCAGTTCCATCGGTTCAGAATCAGTGTTCGGGTGCGCCAGCCGTGGAAACATAAATCCATCGGAAGTTATAACATGGACATCAGGCATGTCAGAGGCGCAGCACGTGCATTCGGAGACATGATAGGCCGGGGAAAACAATGTGCACCACGGCAAGTTAGCCGCAAAGATTGATAAAAGATGGTTTTGGTAAGCAATCTGGAACACAACTAAGCTGAACACAGGACAAACCTTGAGTTTTTTGCAATGAGTGCATGCTCCGATTCTGTATGGACATGCCAGGAGAAGGAGACCATGGAGAAAGCAGTGGTATGACGGAAAAGTAATTCCCGAACCGAAGTCAAGGTGACAGCGATGTCATTCAAGGCGTCGACAAGGTCGTATATGACCGGTGTTTCGTGTTTCAAAGCGCCGTCGAAGAGAGACAGATAGCGTGTGCGCGTAGGCGTCATTGCCAGCACGGGGGTCGGTGTGGGAAACGTGAACCAAGGGTCGATATACGCGAACAAGGGCGGCATAACCGGTTGTAACGGATTCGCACCACCAGAAAACACGTTGAAACGCAGTGTCGTAACGCCGGCGAAAAATCCATGATCGAGGTAGGGGGCAGTGAACGTTTGAACGGCCACATCGGTGAGAAAGTGGCGTTGTCAATTAGCAGCACAACCGGCGGCAGTGCCAAAAAAGGCACCAGAACCCGAGACCCGGTTTGAGTGGATCACCGAATAGCCGGAGGGGAAATGCAGAAGAAAGGCACGAAAAATTAGATACACATGAAAGTCACAATGAAACAAAAAATGATGCATGTTTATGCCGGGGGTGCGGTCAGGCCGGATGTCCCAGGAACAGAAGACCGCATTCGTCCGTTTCAATCGCAAAGCAATCGATCACCGTCAGAGATAATGACGTTTGACATGGAGAAAAGTCACGAAGTGAGAACAAAAGGGAGACAAACTCGTCAGCAAAAGAATGCTCTGGAGACAAAAAGTAGCGGTAAAGACGCACCTTCTTCCACCAGGTAGCCCTGGTACACCGTGACCCAATGCACCCACTCCAGATCCAGCAGGTCCTCCCGATTCTCCTGTCCCACCTCCAACACCGTAGCCTACATTGAAACCTCCGCTTGGACTACCACCACTATGAGGCTCGTCATCGTCGCTCTCGAAGTCTTCCCGTGCTTCCCTGATAGATGGTCTCGGGCGTTTGGGTGCGCGGGGTCTCTTGACTGAGGTGCGGACGAGGTTAGAAGGCGTAGAAGACTGGGTCGGTGCTTGAGACTGAGTCGTTGGTCGCGATTGTGCAGGTGCTTGTACATGTGGTTGCACGCTAGTGAGCCCAGGGACGGCCAGGGACGCCTGGTACTGTCCCTGCGAGGGAACACGGGGGTGAGGCCGGGCTTGTATCTGCGGATGTTGTGCAAAGCCAAAGTGATCATGCGACGCCTGCGCCGTGTAATCTGTCTGAGCCCCGTATCCAGCTCTCGTTCCAAGCTCCGAGCTCATACCCGGATACACGCTTGCGGACTGGACAGTCACTGTCCTCCCTGCTTGTGTCTGTGGGGGGGAGGACCCAGTGATGGTCGATACAGATGTTGAATGTAGATGGCTTGGCCGTCCATGCCCTTCGCCTGACTGACCCTGCACCAGCTCGCGTGCCAGCCCTAGGACATTAATCTCCCGCCTAGATCCGTCAGATGTCCCCATCATTTGTGGGCCATAACCCCGTGAAGAGTCCGATCCCGCCATTCCCGAGACGCGCGACGAATCTGAGCCTGACATTGCAGCCACACCCGACCGCGACATCCCACTTGCTCGTCCACTGCCACTACCCTCATCGATAGAGGATCTCGTAGTAGTGGTCATAGTTGTTCCAGAATAACTTTGATACGATCCTGCGGGAGATAACGCGCTGTAGCCTCCAGTACCTGCATATGTCGTGTCTCTTGCGTTAGCCCTTGTCGAAACCATAGAGGCGGTGGAAGGAGAAGGGGCAGCAGCGCCGTAGGGATGAGGGTGGGAAACAAAAGAGTGATGGTGTGCGTGTGCGTAGCCTGGTGAAGAAGACCAAAGACGCGCGAAGATGGATATGGAGAACGTAAGGGACGGAAGAGAGTGAACGCGCGATAGAGGAGAGCGTGCCAGTCGACCAGATTGAATAAGATGAGGGTGAGGGTTCAAAAAAAGATGCAAAGGGAAATCGTCAGAATGGAGTGGGGAAGAAAGAAGAAGAAGAAGAAAGACGCAAGATAGATTTAAATCGCCTAAAGGGAGAAAGAGTCCCAGACCCCACCACGCAATCGATACAACGAGAATCGAGCACGTTAAAGGCCAGAAGTTCGGAAGGATGACAACAAAAAGCGAAGATCTTTGGATGCTCCCCTTTCATGATGCCAGCAGCTTCATATCTAGAGCGACCATTGGCCGAAGGCTAGGTACAACTCCGCGTGTCCCTGACCCCAGGAAAGCGTTACATTGACGGCTGTCGCCGCTCGTGCTGGGGGATATTCAAGCTACGATGGGCTGAACGCACGCATCACAACTTGGAATGTGACCACATGGGGCTCCACATAGAAACAGCGCCCAGACCGACACGTTCCGGTGATCTCGGGGAACGTGATAGGTTACACAGAAAGTATGCCATCCTTGGGAGGTGAATATTTGACATCCGCCCGACAGGCGGAGAACACGAGGCATGATTCCGCAAGGGAGCGAGCTACTGCTCAGAAAAGCACCGATACGAAAACGGTGGGGTTCCTGGCAGTAAGACTCGCAAGCATAGGAGATCCGCGGAAAAGAAAAGGCATCCAAAAAAGAGCAGAAAAGAGGAACGATCCAAAAGGATATTGGGAATTCGGATACAGAACCAAAACGGGGACTTACCACTATCGCTTGTGGGGGTATTGGTGTGCGTCGGAGGTGTGAATCTCGAAAAAGGGGCGTGCGGTGACAGGGAGTGCGAATGTCCGTGTGCGATACCGGACGGTGGACCAGAGGTATGCTGTGCAGAGAAGAATGCATCAGCATCCAAAAATAATCTGAGGATGGAAAATGGAAGAGCGGCCAAAGCAGGCATAAGCTTGCAGTCCTCATTAAGAGTGAAGGAATCCCCACGCCGACCGCGCAATAACGGTCTCGGCGTGCATCCACCGTCCATAAGAGGATCCAAACACAAATACAGACTGCAAGATAGAGAATATAAAGCGCGACGCACCAAAGATGGCATGCTGTGACTGGCCTGTGCACTATAGTAGATTGTAGTTGGTTCAGTTACGTGTTCTATGTTGATCTCTACATCGGCGTCCGTCGGGTGGTAATAGAGTTCCGTAGTCTGAGGGTAAGAATCGTGTCGTCCTGAGGTATGCCCCGATGCTGAGGGGGGATCATCCCTGCCTTGTGTGTGATGTTCTCCCGAGGTGCCGTAGGCTTCCGAAGTGTTTTGTGGGGTTTGCGAGATGCCGAAACTTGTTGGATGCTCGGCTGTTTGAGTTGACGTATGGTGGGGTTGCTGAGACCGAGATTGGGTATATGAGGGTTCCAGCGAAAGTAATTCCTGTGTCCGTTGATGTGCAAGTTCTCGTGGGGTTTGATGCTGTCGTCGGAGGTGTTTGAACGAATGACACGTGACGTCACAAGGTAATCGCGAGCACATAATCGGAGTTAGAAACGATGCGTGAATCCCTAGCAAGACGAAGAAAAATCTCACCTGATTCTGTGTGTGTCTTCGTCCGTGATCCTCGGTTTGTTCTTGTACAGCAGATTGGGGGTTAACTTGGGTTTGTTGCGGTGCAGCAGCAGAGTCATAACGCGGCACACCCCCCGGTCGACGAGGGATAGGCGCAATCTGACGATGCTGGACACTTTGAGTCTCAGGCTGCATTGACTATGAGCGTGAGATCGACTACCTCCGCCAAGGACACTCACCCGGTGAAGCGTATATACGCTAGGAAACTGAAAATCATTGCTGCCACCCGTCTGGGCGGAGCGCGAAACATCGTCTGTGGTAACATGAGTGACAAATGTACGAATAAGAGATGTATGAATTGTCCGCACCCGAAGTACGAGAAATGGAGTGATCGAAAACGTCCCATACAGTGAGGTCGTGAAAGTCCGGGAGGGCGCTCGCATGCGCCGGGTCATAAAAAGAGGAGGCGGATATAATCATTGATTCTGATGCAGAAGCTAAAGAATTCGATACGGCTGTACTTGATGAAGGTTGATATGTGTCAGACTGTGTCGGGGGACCCGAAGTCGGCTGAAACCAGGACGTAGGGATTTGCTGGGATCGAACTTCCGACGGGTGGTTGTGGTGCTGAAGAAAATGGGAGGATGCGTCGTGAGTTGAGAGTTGAGAATGTCGATGAGGGGATGGGCGGGGATATTGTGCAGTGCTGGAGAGTGAAGTGGAGGGACCTGCAACCGAGTGATCAGGTAAATTGGAGACCCTGGTCTGAGACGTTGAGCCTGGAGAAAAGTGATGAATATCAAGAATATGAAGGAAGAGGAAAGAAGGGGAGAGGAGTGAAAGGGCTGTCGCGGGAGCGAGCCAGTGATAGACAGGATCGAGTAAGATCTGATGAGTGGGGACGAGTGGGGAACAAAAATGAAGGCAAGGACGGGAGAAGGGATGGTATGATCGAAGCAGAAAATACGGAGAGCATACCTCCGGTGATGTTCAGGTTCGACGAGGGCGCCAGATCGTCATCGGGTGTCCGGCGGTTTTCCATTGCGGATACGTGGCAGAGTTAGAATGATGGGGTATGCGGCTCTGAGAGATATATATTGTGCGAGTGCGAAAAAGTGGGCGGGGGTATCCGAACGCGTGAGGATGTTGGAGGACTGGTTCTAGAACGAGGAGGTGAACTGGTGACCCAGTAAGGAAATGAGAAGCGAATGCGACTCTGAAAGATTCTCAATGAAGCGACTCGGGCTGCGATGTCAGGTCGAGCTGGCAGAGAATCGCGTACGTGCAGCGCGGTAGAGAGCAGGCGCGTAGTCTTGTTGACGGACGGCCAAGTGTACTAGAAACTCGTGAGGAATTCGCAATGGACGCACCAAATAGAGACTGGATGGGACTGCAATTGTCTGACGTCGGGCAGAGCAGGCTGATTTGTACTCGCCTTTATGAATAAAAATACAACGATGATGACCATCTGTCTCAGGCCCTCCTCCAACCATGCCGTCACGGCCTCGTTGTCCGATCATCCAATCCTTACACAGCCACACAATTGTCCACTGCTTCCGCGGCACGTCGGCTCAATCATAACCGGCACTGTATTGTCGACTCTCCCCATCCTCCTTTTCGTATGTTTTCCGTCCTGTACTGCCTCACTACAATCCTAGTCCAATCCTTTCTCTCTTCTTCTCTCCTGCAGATGTGTAAACCGGTCTCTTAACAAGTCTTGATGATGAAATTTTTCGTGGGTCATTTCCTTCATGCACTAGTAAATCAAGTCTTCTTTGTGTGCAACTGACAATGTTCGCTTCCACTATCGCGGGAGCATACCAACAAACGTGGGAATATACTTTTCCGTCGCGCCGAGAGGCCGTAATAGCTGTCAGCATGGATACACCATAATAGTGTCCGCCGCACGTCGGTCATTCCACCCCTAGGCAACACCGAGCACCGCATCATTCTATGATGTCATCACCATAAACTTGCCACCATCCCCGTCATCCAGTCGTTCCAGTCCCACAGGGTCCGAAATCCTATCTGACTCCGTGGCGCTCCCCGCGGCCCTGAGTTTCATTAGTCGTATCTCCTGAGACTCTCGAAGCTTTGACGTTCTGCCTAGCAAATCCCAACTCATCACCGACACGCTCGTCTATATATGGGTGCAGGCTCTTGCCCATGGGACTCGCCAAGTACTTATTTCTTCTCAAGCATTTCGTCCCATGCGCCAGCTGCGCAGTACTCACGACAATATTGAACTCAGTAAACCCGAACTTATCGCACCGTATTCGCCCTGTAAGGGAATTCCTACATCCGTCCGACTCACACATACCCTCCTCCTTTATTTGGCCTGTCGTTAATTATGTTGATAGCAGTGGCGTCTGCTTCCACTCGAAGCTCACAAGATCCCATTCGGCCCCAAGGAACAGCCTTAGTCCGATACTGACTCACGATCATCGTCGATGCCCCAGAGGTCGTCCAAATATTGACCATCGGACACACAATCTCGTGAAACCCACTGTGTCCGTCGCACAGGAAGTTGCATATCCGCTAGATATAGGGTGAGTCATAGATCAGATTCCACTCCTAACTTGAAGCCGTGGTGACCGGACGGAGAACTCACCATCCGCTCCTCGCGAATTGGAATTCGCAGTTCTTGTCCCACAGGATACTATCCTAAGTAAAATGCTCAGGAACATTAACATCGAACAAATCATCTTCTTGATCTCTGTTAAGGAATTTTGAGCGGCCAATATTGCTTTCTAGCTCCGTCTTGCTCGCGATAGATATGGCAAGGTAGGTCATGGGGTATCATCACAAGAGATATGAAACTAAAAGCTTTTGCGTGAGATGACTACTGCATCATGGAGTTGAGGCGCGCCCTCCTCGATGTCTCACCTGTAAATATCGTTATTCTATGCTCTCACTCCAAATCTGATGTCGGGGCGAGTTCGCATATCTCTACACTCGTTCTTGTTGCCCACAGTAGCTCAATGATCGACGACCAAGTAAACGATTTCCCATCCACAGCACAGGCGGCTTCCGACGAATATATATATACGTCGACACATGGCTTGATCACCATCTTCTGAAAGCCATCTCGATTAACGAACGAGGCAGTGAACCTGCACCTGCCAGTGGGCGCACGGGACCTCTATTCATCGACATGAGTTCGCTTGGCTGCGCACGTCACTGTCGGGTGCCACCGTGCACGGTGACACATGACATCCTTGCTAAGGCAGGCTCGTGCACGGTGACACATGACATCCTTGCTAAGGCAATACTTATCCTTACCAGAGAGAAGACGAGAGATATCGAGGCGTTTATGCAATATCATACGAACCAATTGACAACCTCTTGGCCATATTTCTCGACTATGCTATGTGCTACCCTTTGCAGCACGGACCGCGCTGTTCTTCCGGTTGGTATTCTCCCGTCTGATGTACTCTCGGATGTCCTCTGGAACGGTTGGGACAGCGTTGTATTCGCTGGGAACTGGTTCACCAAGTCCTTCGAAGACCTGCAAAACGACACATCTATTCTCTCACAATCGTCCCGAACCGGGGGAATCAACGCACCGGTACGACCCCAGTCCACACCCTCTTTGTCAGCTCCCCATCCTGCATGTCCCACCTCTCATCGTGTGGACCATCTGCCCTGATCTTCGCACTTGCACTCGTGACGTTAACCTTGATAACCTGCGTGCTCTGCATTTCCGCGCTCGTCGGCGGATTCCTAGAGTTTTCCCATCTATTCGGAAGAACACCGTTCGTAATGAGCGTCATCGCCCAAAGCTTCTCATCGGCATCATCGACAATGGTGGCGCGTCCCTGGAGCACGGCAGATCGGTAGTTATAGCTGTGCGAGAAAGGACTCAGGGCAAGCACGAGGCCATCGACGTGCGTCGCGGCAATACACACAGCAAGTCCATCCGATTCACGTGGTTCGGACGAATCCGCTGACGGGAGTTTCATGAGTCTGCTAGAGATGTGACCTTGCCGGTGCAAAATGCGATTGACGTCAGAGTGAGCAAGTCTCCGTCGTCCCCCACAGATTATATGATGGACTCACCATGTAGATAACAGGAATGGAGGTCTTCCCCAGACCCGGGGTAGATACCCATCTTGCCGATCATCGGCAATATGATCGGCGTTCGATCGTTTGGGTCCTCATACAAACCTGACGGCAAGGGCGGCACGAAAGAAACGTGAAGTACGGTAGCAGCGTTGACGATGCCATGGATTGTATCGTAGTCGTATGCCGCTGTTGGGGATATTGGAAGTGAACATCGGATGTCATCCATGTATGAGCTGGAAATCAAACATTCTTACCTCGTTTATTGAGCCTGTTCACGGTGTTCCGTGGCTCTTTCGAATAGCTTCGCAAGTCGTCAGTGTCCATTCTGTCGAGGAAAACGCAACAAATAAGGGAGATGACACAGTGACTCGAGTCACCATGAGATCAACTTCATTGGGTCATGTCCGCTGAGTCGGAAAGCCGCAAGGATGTGCGCGTGATACTACTCTGTATCGTTGTCAAACTCAAAACTCAAAAGCGTCGCAACTTGTCATCCATTTTTATACCACTGACTCTAACCCAAGTTGAAGTCGACCGGTCTGAGTACACCAACTCGATTCTCATCCAAGCTCCAAGCACGTCATACTCTCTTTGTCATCGGACGAACTTGGCCGTTCCAGGGTGGTCGAAGGAAAACGCAAGCAGCCACCCTCGGCCCACGGTGCTCCCACCAGTAGCCTCGACTCGTGCTTCCAAGTTGACTCGCGAGGCTCGTCCACCAGACCCTTATGATGAACTACCTTCCGAGGGCGACAACGGCGACGAAGATGATTGAGGGAAACAACGTTCGACCAATCTCAAGGTCTCAATCTCCACAAGGGTCGTCGATATCGAACTTGAGTCCCTACCTCCCTGAAATTTGAATGGCTTCAGCGTCACGTCAACGTTTTTTTCCGTTGCGTCCGATTGGCAAATGAGAAAGGCCCGACTCCTGTTGGCGATACTCGGTTGCGTTGCAAACACACGACCGAGAGAGCGCCGAACAAGAGGTCTCAGGTGAGTAGCTATAAACCCTGCGAAGTGTAATTTTCGGAATGTCATTGGAAGCGATATACTTGTCACAGCCCTCGAACAGGCTGCGAGAGCGGTTCTGGTCGACTTCAGGGCTCAGATGACAGTTTAGAGTTGACGAGTTTGTGATGGAACGTTTGCCATCAGACTGTCTCGATAAGCTTGATCATCGGCGAGTAGCAGAACTTGCTATTTCAACACCAAAGGCTGTAGAGAGAGGTAAGTCGTCCTGGGACCTGCGCTCGCTCCATCATACAGAGAACTAATGAAATTCCAATGCGATTCGAGTTACTTGTGTAGAATTGAACTCAAATACAAAAAGTACTCAGTACTTTGCGCATATGCCAAGGACTCGTGTGGACAAAGAACAAAAGGAACCAAACAGAAACGTAGCAATGCCAGGGGATGGAAACAAAAAATCGCATAGAATAAATGCACACGAAATTCAACGACCCAGTCCATGACAAGCAGTTCGTCAGACAGTGCAGAATGAGGGACGTCCTCTTCGTTCACGGCAGCAAGCGAGACTTTTCGTTGACAAAGCGATCCTCGGCCTAGATGTCGTAGCATGAGGGTCACGGATGAACTATGGCCAGGTACAGAACACAAACCTCGTCTCGTCCCACTGGCTCGTATCGCTTCGCGCGCTTGGTACGCGCATTCCTCATGTATGCCGCGAGGCCGAAGAGGCCGAAGCAGAGAAGGGGGGCAATCGTGATCAACAAGGACATAGAGGGACCCTCACTTGTAGTGTTGGCGCCAAAGTCAAACGGGAACCAGCCTGTGGAGCACGCGGATGCCCACTGCTTTTCGTCTGAGATGGCGTGGTGCTGTAAGAGTGTCATGAACATGAGAAAGCGTATTTCTTAGGGGTTATTTGGTAACACATACTTCAAGGCGGTAGATGAACTCGGTCACTGGGACGGCCTCCTCGGGGTGCCCAAAGACATGGAGCGTTTGGAACTCGCTGTCGTCAGTACCGTTCTTGAACTTGACACGAACAAAGTCGCGCAGCTCGGGGGCGGGACCACGTAGAAGCTCAAATGACAAAGCCGAGGCGTAGTTGGCTATCTATCAGGTCAACAGAGAGAAGTAGTCGCAAAAAAGAGACAAATACGCACGGATACCGTGGATTGAACCTTTGTTGCCTACCATGTCCAACATGTGGAACAGAGAAATGAAAGGTTGGTAACTACTTTCGATAAGCAAGATACGGAGTGGGTCATCGTCGAATGCGATACGCTCGAGGGACTGGATGATTGAGGAGAGAACGGTTCGTCCGGCAACTGTACGCCATGTTAGCCATTCGCCATGTCTGTACGAGATTCTCACTCACTGTTTCCTACGCCTCCGATTTCTTTGTCAGAGAAAACTGCATCCTCCTTGTAGTTCACCCAACCGCGTGCTTGCTCAATCAAGGTCGGGGGGAGCCGGAATGCAAAGGACTCGTTGTAAATAAGCTGGGTGTTCAAGTAATCATAGACCTGGCCCGCGATATTGTGAGATGGAAAGATGTAGATAATGAGTTCGACGTACATTCCACTACGAACGAATGCATTAATTAGCCCTGCCCATGGGGACACGACAGGCACGCTTACCATATCAGTAAGAGTAGTAGGCCTGCCAAACATGTAGTCATGGATTGATCCAAAGAAGTGTTGTGCGTCTTTGGAGGCCTGTCTAAACTCATCCGAAGTATAGACCTCGGAAACGTGTTTCTTGAAAGCCTGGACGCCACGGTTTAATGAAGAATGACACGTGCCCTGAAAAGATGCGAACCTTGCAATCAATCCAAGGTTCGAGCACGCGATCACCGCCTTCCGTAGCCATTTCAACGGGGACATACTGGTAACCTCCGAGAGGGGAGACGACGGTAGATCCGTTAGCAAGTTTCATCTGGTTGAGGGGTGTAGGTGGGAACATCCCCTGCAACAAAGCAACGCTGGAATCAAAGATTGCGGCACCTTCTCCACCTGACTTTGCATGGACATGAACTTTAGTGGGTGGGATAGGGTGAGAAGGATCCAGGGGCATGTCAAGGATATGGAGAGGAGACGACGAGTCCAGGTATGTGGACTTGAGGTAAGAGCCAAGCTGGAAGGACTCGGCCTGCCGTCCCGACATGTTAGCATGCACATCGAGAATGAGAAGCTGAGCATACGCACGGCTCCGAGGGGAGTAGATTCGGTGAAGGACGGTGAGTAACTGTAGGGATCTTGGAGGTACTCCGTTCTGTCACCATTGCGCGCGAGGATGAGTACACCGAGAACTGTGGATGCTACCATGGTTGATCGTAAAAAGTCGTCAGAATACAATGTACAGCCGTCCGTGAGGATACTGTCCAGAGGGTGAGATGAGCACTAAGGAAGACGGGGTTGGGGAACGAAGTAATCGTGCGAGGTTTAAGATATCCTTCGCCATGAGGCGGGCATCGCCAAGGTACTTAGCGAAGCGACTAATGGCGATGATGCGACGCATGTATAGTGTCATGAGACATCACGGTCCATTCTCCGCCACGCTTCGATAATGACTGGGGCCATGAAAGGGCGGTCCTGATCATACCACCCACTGCCACTTGTACGTGGTTTACGGGCACCGGAAGCTTGAAATCACCTGAGGATCACGTTAGCCACGCTGCATGCTGGGTTAGATTAAGGTAAAGAAGTGTCAGAACAGACTTTATTGCAAAGGGAGAGCTGGACGCGGTCCATCCTGTGGGGACATGTGCCAGAAGCATGGCGGCTAGTCCAAAAAAGAGGTCATTGCACGTGTCGTGGAGAATTCAGGAGTAACCAAAGATGACCATCTTTTTTGCCTGTTCGATGGGACGAGGCAAAACGTTGCGTACGAACGGAGCAAATTGAACTTTGAAGCTCTGACAACATCCGTTGTTGGACTCTAAAAGGTTTTCTTCAGAAAACCCTGCAGGCGCGCGGCCACGCGCCAAGAAACGCCCATCATTATGCATCATTATGGACACGAGTCGGACATGTGGCGGAGGGCAGGGAAAAGAGCCTGTTCAAATCGTGATCACTGATATGACTCTCGGACGATCCACACTGAAGTCAACGACCGCCGACTTGGAGACGAACAACAAGTTGGACCAAATCAACTCCACGCAACTCTACTAGCCGGCTGACGAATCCCTCGCTGCCAGTGGGGACCAGCTACGCTCTTATCAATTGTAACCCTGCAATGAATGATCGCAGTTTGGCAATCTTGTCGAGCCAACGTGGGCAAATGTAAGAGCTCTTGTATCATAGCCTCTGATATTTGCTTCTCCCAAGGGCTATTTCACCAACCAAACCAGTTGTCGACTGCGAGGATCAAATTGGCGGTGCTTGAAGAAGACGATAACCCAACGCAGCGTATGGATGCGTTCAATGAGCACCGACCGGTGCCGCCGACGTTGGGTTTAGAAGGGACTTTCATACCGCCGTATCTTACCATGTGCCCGGGCCGCTGATACAAACTAGCAACATCGCCTATACTTCGTGATCATGATATTTCCTGTATTGTACATTCATTTCCTGAGTTTTGATAGTATGTAAACCCTGGCGAACACGGCCCACACGCCTGAAACTCGTAATAACTCACTCCAACTCGCAGCCGTCATCGCTGGAGTTCTCCGACTCGTTCTCGTCGTTCTCTTCCTTGTGAATGTCACCGCCGATAAAATTAACCAGCAGGCAGTGCCGGAAATGCCTGCGAAAGAACTTGTCGCTTGGCCGATCGTCGCCTGTGGTTGAGAGATCACTGGCAAGATACTCAGGCTTAGGCCATATGGTGTCCGAGTCCGGAAGACCAAAGAACACCACACGGTAGTGGTCCTGTAGACGAATGGCAGATACGCAACCCAATCACAGATAGTCGAGACACTACTCACATCCACGTCGATTCCGAGTAGGTTTTGGTTGTACAGATTCGCAACATCAGCGCGAAGACTGATGGCATTGTTTATGACCACATATTTACTTGCATCATCTCTGATCGGCTCGCCGGTCTCCAACTTGCGTCCATAACTCTGAATTTTCGCAACCTCGCTTAAGTTCGTAATCATCACGGAGAGAAAGATACCAACCTCAGTGCCCAGGAATGGAGCAAATATCCAGGTTACCGTTAAGGATTCGGGCTTGGTCCCAGTTATAACGCAGCGGTTGTCGTCTCGTTTTACGACATTTGTTTGAAAGTCGGAGGGTAAGTGACGAGTGTACTAATGCGAGAGTAAGAAATTGCTATAAAAAGAAACTGGATTCCGTACATCGACCCAGCGATTGGTCTCCTTCAAATAAACCTCGTGGTCAAAAACGGAATCGACCTCGGTTATGGTAGGGAAATCAATCGCTGCTGTAGGGTCTGGAAATGTGTCTGAGTGGGTGGATGGATGAATGATGAATGAATGAGCTAAGTAAGAGTCGGTAGATTACATACCTGATAAACATATGCCCAGTTCGCCGCAACGTAGAAGCTCGTTCGACTGGCGCGAGAGAATAGCGCCGTCGCGCTCAGCGAGATACAACAAAGGCAAAGTGTCATTAGGATTGACCTTGACACTGGCGGGGTACAAGTCGAAAGAATTGTTCACCACAGCATCCCCGGACCAGCGAGACTCCGAGACGGCTTCGTTGATCAGGACAAGCTCAATCCAGCGATATAAGCTCGCTACAGTGACCTTATTATATTCATGGAGCTCAAGGCCTGAACTTGTGAGATGGCGAGTGGCGAGGGGAAACGGAGAGCTCACCACCGTGCAAACCAGGTCGCCCAAGATCAAGCGACCATACAAATAGGTTGCGCTTCAGCTGCGTCGACTTGATTGAAAGCTGATGAGAAGGTTTGTACGTAAATGCAGACATCGGGTGGGAGGACAGAAGGGAGTGATCACCACGACAGATGAGATGAGTGGACTGTTTGGTAATACATGCTGGGCTCTGGCATGTCTTCGCAGGAGGGTAAAGAGAGATAGGTGCTAAGGGAATCAGACATGTCAAAGAAAGATGTGTAAAGACGGGGACTTACTAATACCAACTGCATGTCCATATTGTTGCAAAAGATCCTTGCGAGCAATCCTTTCCTCGTCTTCAGTTGGAAGCGCCCATATTGTGTCCTTTAAAACAGCCCATAAGAGGTCGGCTTGAGGCTCCGAGAGTGAGAACGAAGCAGTGAGAAACTTGATGATGCTGCGTGATAAGCATGGTGGTGCACGATCAACGGGAGTGGTGTTGGGGTGGTGTTTGAGGATGTCATCCTTGAGGAGGCTAAGACAGTGCATGAAGCGCGTGAGGAGAACAAGAGGCATAGAGAGGAGAACTGGATGAGACTGGAAGGCGGTGAGAAGTGTTCCAAGGTCGATCCCGAGATCGATCGAGGAACGAGGGTCGGACATTGAGGTAAGACTGACAATAGGCGGGGCTTTCGAAGGGTTCGAGCTGTTTCTTGAAGCGGCAATGGTCGTCGATGATGGCGACGGACGACTCACCAGACCGGGATGTCGCATGCGCACGGCCACGCGCCAAGAAACGCCCGTCCTTATGGACACGAGTTGGACATGTGGGGGAGGGCAGGGAAAAGAGGTTAAAATCGTGATACGACTCTGAGACTCGCGACAAGTCGGACGATCCACACAGAAGTCTACGACCGCGGACTTGGAGACGAACAAGTACCAAATACTCAATGCGACTCTGCTGGCCGGCTGTCGCTGGGGACCAGCTGCGCTCTTATCAATTGTAACCCTGCAACGAATGATCGCAGTTTGGCAGTCTCATGCTTCGTGGAGTCCTGGGCAAATGTAAGGAGCTCTTGGATCGTAACCTCTGATATTTGCTTTCCCCCAGGGCTATTTCACCAGTTTTCGACTGCGAGAATCAAATTGGCGGTGCTTGAAGAAGACGAGAACCCAACACAGCGTATGGATGCTTTCAATGAGCACCGAGCGGTGCCGCTTCTCGCTCGCTCGAACACCGTTGGAACACTGATACTTCTTTGCACAGGGAACTTATGAACTCGACACAGCAACTTCATAACCACTGTATGAGAAGGTCAGTTTGCTCGGTCTTCACTGCCTTCCAACTATTGACCCAGTGACTGTTTGGTGGGTGTTTAGCGGGTCCTTGCTTCCACTTCATGATTCCATCGCCTTTGTCCCCCATGCAATTATTCACTCATGCATGCCATTCTATCCTACGTGTACCATTGGTATGGAAAGTCGTTCGTTCTGCGTGATCCACGCGGTACGTTGCATCGACCGTTTGGACAATACTGCGCTGCGCTGTTTGGATCATCTTGCCCGCCCTTGATCTGGCCAACCGGTTAGCTCGGGGGGTTACGATACATGTGTTCTCAGATACGATTGGGTGTTGAACTCGGGCGCATGCGAAAGGGCAAAGCGATACAAAAAATCAACTTTTCCTCATTTCCGCAAAGTAGCATCGCTTCGCTCATCCCTTCTCAACTTTACAGTCCACCATTGCGGCTGCTTCTCAGGCGCTATTTGCCTCTGCGAAGGTACTTGGTGCAGATGGCGCTCCCTGTCACCCCTCACGCCATGCACGGTTCCCAAGTGGGTGATCAGGTTGTCGAAGGTAACGCATCGTTTGTGGCTGTAGTATCACTGTAATTCCAAACGAACACATAGAGTGCGCCTCCACCTTCGAGGACGTGAACTTCAACGTCCCCGCTAGACCCTATGATGCACAGGTTTAAACCAGAATTCTGGAAAACGAAGACGGGCGATACGTACTATCAGTGACGCTCCCGACGTCACGGAACGCATCACCTTCCAACGTAGTGGTACGCGGCGGCCCATGAGGAATGTGACTAGCCGGGTGAGACAAACTGTCGATGATGGTATAGTTAGACATGGAGGCAAGACGATGAAATCCGGTCGTCGTCGAGCACCGGAATGTCGTCACACGAAGAGGAAGAGAAGATGGGAGTTGTGGAATAGAGAGCAGAGGCAGTCTGAGAGGGTTTATACACCCTTTCGCCGCCATTGTGGCGAGGAGGGCTCACGGATCATGGCGCCACGCCGCAAGCGAGCATCGCTGGTATGGCAACAGCAAGTCCAAGGGGCGAGAAGTTTTGACTCTTGTGGCGCCACCCAACCTCGATTCGAAGGGTTGTGGGGCTTGCGCCTCCGCCGGAACCAGTGTAGTCTAACTCCTCGTGGGGATCGAACAACGCAGAGTCTGTCAACAAAAGTGTCAGTCACTCGACGCAGGGGCCCAGGGAATACAAAGAGTTGGGCGCGTAGCTACTGGCGTATCATTGGGTCTTCTTGTCGCTCCCTTGTTCCGTCGAAAGGGCGCCGCCAGACTCACGGCTTCAATTAAAAGGCTCGACTTGTCTTCTTCTTCCGAGAGGGCTAGGCTGCCTTGGGACTTCATGGCCTTGCAGGTAAGAAGGGTGACTAAGTAGTTCAAGAATGCAAGAATCTGTGGATAACCATCATCGGGAGTTGGGCATGACGGATAGTCTAGGTTCTCGATGATTTTGGCATTCAGGCCTCCTTGTTCGAGATCGATTGGCAAGAGACTTTTTCGGTTCTCATTACTCGGCCCTCGATGAGATCGATGACAGGTATGTTCAGTATAGACTGTTCGTCGTTGCTGGGCGTTGGATCCGAGGAGTGGAACAAGAATTTGACGTGCCGCTATTGAACACTTTCCTTTTTTTTTTTTTTTTTTTGTACTTGGATGATGTTGTTCCAATGAACCGAGTTGTGTGATCGCATGGCGCTGTCGCGATCTCATAAATAAGAACCGGTGTTATTTATGAGCTATCGTCCAGCATCTGTTCGTTCTGATAACAATGAGGCCAGGAGAAACCATCGTCTGATAAGTAGCATTCACAGAACAAATGCAATTGAACATCGAGCCTGAGGTCATGCCAGTACTGCATGTATGCCAGTGGTCGATTCCAAACGGCAGACGTCCAGCTGGCAACGTAGCCTATGCTTCGTGATCGTGTGTTTTTAAACGCGATGCCAAATGTGTTTATAAAGTAGAAGGAATGATTCGGTGGCCCCTGGACACAACCCTGTGAATACAGCTCACAAGCCTGAAACTCGTGATAACTCAATCCGAGTCGCTCAGACTTTCTTCCAAATCAGAGGACGAATGCCATCGTCACCGTATCAACTTGTCCAAGACCTCCTTCCCGTAAGTAGTTTGCCACGCAGGATCAGTAAGGTCTACGAGGTCTTCCTCGCCGTCGTCAAAGCTCAGCTTTAGCTCCTTCAGGAAGTCGCCAGTGATGACGTACTCGTACTCTTCGCGAACGTCACCGCCGAGAAAATTAGCCAGCAGGCAGTGCCGGAAATGTTTGCGAAAGAAGCTGTCGCGTGGCCGCGTGGCCGGATCGATGGATGAGATGAAGGCCTGAACTTGTGAGATGGCGAGTAGCGAGGAAACAGAGAACTTACCACCGCGCAAACTATGATCCCCACGGGCAACATCAAGCGGCCATACAAATGGGTTGCGCTTTAGCTCCTTCGACTTCGTTGAAAGAGTATGCAAAGGCTTGCAAGGTGCAGACATCGGGCGGGAGGACAGAATTTAAAGGGAGTGCCAATTGCTATTCGGGCCATAAGTACCTACTGGCGCACGAGCCAAATGTTCGCGATACCTCTCGACGCTCGTGAATATGTTTAGGCAGGAAATTTTAGCAAGTATGTGTTACTACACAGTAACCTCGGCTGATCTAACGTCTGGCAATTTTTCTAGATCATCGATGCCCATTGAGTCCACCGTTGGGAAGCTGCCTCAATCTGTTGAGAATCGCGAGTGCAGCCAAACATACGAAGACTTGAAATGAATTCGAGTTCACACAGCCCATCGAAGCTGTACTCGCACCTTGCCCAGAATGAGTTTCTGCGCCAGGGGTAGCCCCGAAACCACCGTCAAAGTTTCGACATTGAGGAATGTAAGCAACGGCTTGCTCGACGTCGATTGCAGACAGACGCCCCAGGAGGGAGAGAGCATTACATCAATGTAAGGAAACCTTGAGTCTACTTCACCAAAAGAGTCGCCTGCAAATGCGCCTGATGGTTGTTGGAGGGAATAGATGACTGTGGGGTACCATGATATCAGACACTGGCGGCCGTCGTGTGACACACATTTGACGACGCGGTCGACTGTGTGATAAGGGGGATAGGATGTGGGCATCATGGTCCGGGTGTGCCCCGAAGCCAACTGGATGTAGCGTGCAGGCGCAGCAGTTGAGATGACTGAGGGAACAAACCTGCATCGTCGTCCCAGCAGCTCATAACATAGTCAAACATTTATTCTCGGTCCATCCAAGTTATGGCCCATGATACAGACTCCAGAGTGCGGTGAGTCCCTAATAAATAGCATTCATGGGCAGGTACGCGGTGAGATGATAAGCGAGGTTATCCTTGGTCTTTGTGGTGATCTGATAGGATCGTTCCGCAGAGTTTTCCCAGCGACTGGATGTATTGCACATGGAGTGGTACAAGCAGCTGTGGTTATCGTCAGCGACAGCGACGGAGCCCGGATTGATCGCAAGTTTCCATTTGTGGAAGGTGTGCATTTTTCGGCAACTGCCGGATGTCTGGAGAGAGCAACTCAGCTTGAGCCAAAGTTGAGCGCTTGAAGTCCCCGGCGTAGCTTGTTGGGTCCATTCGCGTCGTAGTCACTCGACGGCCATCTGAAACGAGCACACACGGCTCGTTCTTGCCGGAAAACAACACTGGGATCCGGTTTTTTCGTGTTTGAGGTGTCGGAGCGTCGCTTCCGCTTGGACCCATCCCCCGATTTGGCGGAGTCTTTGGTCTTGTGGAAAGGTGGAACAAGAACAATAGGCCACACACATACTTATACCTGTCCTTTCTCATCCAAACTGTCTGCACCCCCGCCACACCAGCCCCCCACTTTCCCCCCGCTTGCCCAAACTCGCGTCGCTTGCCCTCTCATCCAATGCCCGCATACGAAGTACAAGGCCCATTCGGTTTACAGTTCAACCTCCAGACACATATTCCCGGCAGGCTCTCCCTAGTGTATAACACCCCAGAAGACACATTTCTAGCCCCCGGTCGGACGCGTTCCGAGCCGACAGGAGAGTCCAGTAAAGGACCCTCGTTTGGTCGCAGGACACAGAGCGAGCTCAGCCTCAAAGTTCCTATGTCCGTGCCTCGGTCTCTCCCGGAGGCAGATAACGCTGTGAGTACCACTGTCCAAGTCTTCTTTCGCAGTGGCTCAAATCTTTTTTTCTGCATTAGGCCCCAGAACAAATTTCTTCCGCACCCTCTCCAGTCCCAACAGAAATAATTCCTGCGGATCTTACACAAGAGGAAATCGTCGGTGACATCAAAGATCGAGGAGTTAGAGTTCGCGATTTTGCCTATGAGAATTCCACTCCCGTTCCACAACGCGCGCCGGAACTATTCGACCCCGTTTCAGCATGGCATGTTTACGAGGCGTTGCTGTCAAACCCTGACCCCAAGAGAACACCCATCAATGGCAGCCACTTGCGCAGACTGATCGACATGGGTTGGGTCAACGAAGCAGCTGATAGAGATCGGTGGATGCAGAAAGATATGGAGTCATTACAGAAGTTTGATAGCCGCCCACACTACCCCTGGAAGGCGTTCAATCTACCCCAACCCACAAAAGCGGAGCTTAGAGAGGTGGCAAATGCAAGGTTCCAATGGGTAAACGCCGATCAGCTCCGCTCTCAATTCGTCGGCCGAGTCGCCCGCATCCCTGCTATGTTTCATCGCTCCCGTACCGTGTTTCAACATCAAAAACGCTCTGCCGACGATACAGCCGAATCAGAGGAAGATCCCGAGGTCTCACCTCGGTCAAAGAAGAGGCGTTTGTCGACCAGTGCTTCGCCAACTCCAGATGGGCAGCCAGCTTTGAATGTGCACGCCCCCTTGACGCTGGTCAACGGAAAGCCGCCACAGCAGTTCCCGGCTGGACGCCCTTCAGACAGCTCCCCTCCCCGCACTGCCGCTGCACCATCGCCACAGCCCACCCTCAACCGTTCCCTACAACGCCAACTTTCCATGTCCTCCGTCTCCCTCTTTTCTTCAGATATCTCACGCTCTGACTCGCGGACTCCCCTTACCCAGGGTGCGGATCAGGAATAGTCGCGCCCCCCTTGTCTCCACTCCCCCCCGGCTGTGGTCGTCTAAGATTCCAAGCACATAGCACGTAAGGTGTACGGATTTTTTCTAAGAGTATTTTTTGCAGCTTGGAGGTAACATTGTATTAGTAACTTATCCAACTTGTTACCCTCTTGTAACATTCCGTTTCAAAGGTCAAACCCGTCTTTGCACTCCTCTGAGGTTCATGTGAGAATGACACCGCGGCTAGTGCCGTAGCACGTACCTGCACTCAAATCGCTAGCTAAGCTGCGGCTGAGGGCACTTTCGAATAATCACTGGACTTCGACTCTATAACACGCACCCACGTTCATCTCTTGTCGTTGTTGGCTGGAGACTGGCCTGCAGCACTCATTGTATCGAACCCTCCAGGCAATTCCCAACTATAGCGCGAGGTTCATTAATTATCTCTCAGTGATGTGGATCCAGACTCACTCCACTGCGAACACAGCTAATTACATACGCGTGCTATGCACCGCAGCGCGATCCCCTTCGAGAGTAGGAACTTTCTAATGGAATCTGTGCATGCATCTTCCTGTGCACAGTGCATGGCCGTGTGGTCTTCAAACCCAACAGCCATTGACGAAAGGGCATAAGCTCTATCGCTTACACCACGATATAAAATGGCTCCTTCGTTCGGTGAGGCATCATCCTAGAATTCAATCTCCCAAAGCGTTCCGAATGAAACTGTCTGTGTTAACGCTTCTGGGCGCGGTCGCTCTCGCTAACGCTGGGATCAGCGACTCGGGGTGTCTTTGCACATACGGCGAACCCTGCTGGCCAGATACCTCCACCTTCTCGCAATTACAATCCCAGGTCTCCCAGCCGCTCATCTACCCGGTTCCCAGTGCCTCCGCTTGTTATCCGCCCTCCAACCCCTCCGGCAACTGTACCGCGGTCATGGCTAATTGGACAGATGGGAATTGGCGCTCGTCTCTACCTGGCGCGATGGAAGCGCCCAACTTCGAGACGTTTATGTTCCGAAACGGCACCATCGATGCGTGCTATCTGAACACGACCATCATGGGAACATGCGGGCAAGGCAGCGTGCCGGTTATCGGCGTTGACGTACGCTCGGTATCCGACATCCAAGCTGCAGTCAATTTCGCAGTAGAGAACCAACTGAAGCTGGTGGTCAAGAACACGGGGTGCGTCTCATGTTTGGATACGAATCGACACTAGTCTGATCGATGTCGCGAGGGCAGGCATGACTTTCTTGGGCGTAGTGCGGCCAGAGGTTCATTCGTGGTGTGGACTCACAATATGAAAAATATCACATACAACTCCACATTTGTGCCACAGGGAGGACTGGCGAACGAGACCTACGAGGGTAAGTTAATCCGAGCTTTCTTCCTTGGCGCGGTTTTTGATCCGTTTCTTGTGCGATAGCTGTGACACTCGGTGCTGGCGTACAATGGCATGAAGCTTATGCTGCAGTCAACGATTACGGCCGCATAATGGTTGGCGGTCTCTCTGCCGGAGGTTCTATTGGCACTTCCGGCGGCTGGCTGGCTGGTGGTGGACACTCCGTGCTGTCCCCCACCTATGGTCTCGGTAAGATCCTGGTCGCCCATTGCTTGCTCCACGGGATTGATTGTGGGCAAATTAGGTGTCGACAACGCCATTGAAATATCTGTTGTTCTTTCCACCGGCGAATACCTAACTACGAATGATCACCAGAACTCGGACCTCTTCTGGGCCTTGCGTGGTGGTGGCGGAAGCACATATGGCATTGTCACTTCCGTTACCTATCGCACATATCCCTCCGTTCCAGTTCAGCTCTACACGTTCCAGGCCAACATAACCAACTCACCAGTGCTCCTCGAACTTGTTGGAGAGTTATTACGATACCAGATTCAATTCACTGACGATGGTTGGGGTGGATATGGCTCGATCTCTCCCGCTCAGGTCTCGTTTTTCTTCTCCGCACCCAATATGACGAACGAGACAGCGGCAGCTACCACTCAGGCTTGGAATAACTACACAACATCTCTGCAGCCATTAGGGGTTATCTCTGCGTCCCAGATGTATTGGAGCCCTTCCTGGTACGAGCTCTATCAGCTCCTGTTTAGTGGTGGGGTCCAGAACGGTGGAAACCTCATGACCACGTCTCGACTTCTCTCGCGGGACACGATCACTGCCAACTACACACAAGTTGCCCAGGTTCTCATTGATTGTCAAGGGGGCTTCGAGTAAGTCCGTTCGCAAACCTCTTTTTGGTTCCCATCAGCTGACTGTTGAAATTCCTATCCTACAGCATGATAGCAGGCGGGAAGGTGAACGAGATCGATCCCGACTCCGTTGGGGTGAATCCTGCTTGGAGAAATGCCATAGTGGAGAGTGGATGCGGAATTTCTTGGGACGACGGGACGACTTCGACAGAACTCCAGGGTCTGATTGATCAGCTCAAAGGGTGGATCAAGAGCATGTACGATGTATCGCCCAACGATGGTGCTTACTTCAATGAGGTTCGTGGCGCGCATGCGTCTGCTGAGCTGGTAGCAGCTAACCTTGTGGTGACTATGGAATCTAGGCGTCTTTGTTCGAGATCGATTGGCAGAAGACCTTTTTCGGATCTCACTATTCAACTCTCAAGGAGATCAAGGATACATATGATCCGTATAGGATGTTCGTCGTTGCTGAGGGAGTGGGATCCGAGGATTGGAACCAGAATTTGACGTGCCGTTCTTGAGGAGTTGTATTTTGTCTCTGTCAATACTTGTACTATCGATTACCCAACAGCATTGTTCTGAATCACCCCTGTTCCCCAGTGACATCGAAATAGCTTCTTAGAGACATTGCGTGCTCACCTCACACTCGCCGCATGTATGTACTTGAGCGGTTCGGATTTCGAGTTTGAAGCCAGTGAGAAAACACGTGTACACTGTACAGCATACGACATTGAACGTAAACTTGAACGCTTCTAAGAGCCACATTGAAGCTAAGATCGAATTCCGCAGTAAGTAATCGAGCGAGAACGACTCCTCGAATGCCTTTTCGGACGATGTACTTATCAATGATTGCTGACCAGGCCTTGAACCCGAACTAAAATCATGCATCTCGGTTCGAGTAATTCGGCCAATGGGGGTATATAATCCGACCAACTTTCTTCAATGGATGTCGTCCTGGAAACGTCTGGGATATCCAAAGTCTGTTCGACCGAGGATGAAACCGCTCACCGCATTCACACTTCCAGGCGTAGGTAGGCTCGTGGCTGCGGGGCTCACCGACTCGGAGCCAGGGTGTCTCTGCACCTACGGCGAACCGTGCTGGCCCGATGCTTCAAAGTTTTCGCAACTTCATTCCCAGGTCTCTCAGCCCCTCATCTATCCACTTCCCAGCGCGACTGACTGCTACCCTCCCTCCAACCCATCCGGCAACTGTACCGCAGTCATGGCTAACTGGACCGACGGGTTTTGGCGCTCGTCTCTACCTGGCGCGATGGAAGCGCCCAACTTCGAGACCTTCATGTTCCGAAACGGCACCATCGATGCGTGTTATCGGAACACGACCATTACAGGCGCGTGTGGCCAAGGCAGCGTCCCTGTGATTGGTGTCGACGCGCGTTCGGTAGCGGACATCCAAGCCGCAGTCAACTTTGCAGTAGAGAACCAACTGAAGCTGGTCGTCAAGAACACAGGGTGCGTCTCGTGATTGGACATGAATCAACAGTAGTCTGATCGATGTCTCGAGGGCAGGCATGATTACCTTGGGCGTAGTGCAGCCAGGGGTTCATTTATGGTGTGGACTCACAATATGAAGAATATCACATACAACTCCACATTTGTGCCGCAAGGAGCTCCGGGGAACGAGACCTATGAATGTAAAATCATTGGAGACCGTCTGGGACCTGAATTTCTAACCTGTTCATTCTGCGCTAGCCGTAACGCTCGACGCTGGTGTGCAGTGGGACGAAGCATACAGTGCGATCAACAATTATGGGCGTATAATGATTGGCGCCCTCTGTACCGAAGGTTCCGTTGGTTCTTCCGGTGGGTGGTTGGCGGGCGGAGGACACTCCGCATTGTCGCCCAATTATGGCCTCGGTAAGAGTCTTCCTAATGATTACTTCGCTCATCAACGTTGATCGCCGGAATGAAGGTGTCGACAACGCCCTCGAAATATCTGTCGTGCTTTCCACTGGTGAATATCTGACTGTCAATGACTACCAGAATTCGGATCTCTTCTGGGCCTTGCGTGGCGGGGGTGGAGGCACATATGGAATCGTCACTTCTGTGACCTATCGCACATACCCCTCCGTTCCCGCTCTCCTCTACACGTTTCAGGCCAATGTGACCAATTCATCGGTGCTACCGGAGCTTGTAGGGGAGCTGTTACGATACCAAACCCAATTCACCGACGATGGTTGGGGTGGATATGGAAGGACAAGCCCCACAGAGGTCGTCTTGTCCTTATTCGCTCCCAATATGACGAACGAGACGGCAACAGCAACTACTCAGGCATGGATTAACTACACGAGCTCCTTGAAGCCATTCGGTGTTGACACTGCACACAACCTGCATTGGTCTCCTTCTTGGTACGAGCTGTACCAATCCTTGCCACCAGACACTGGCTTCCAAAATGGGGGGAATGGCATGATGACGTCTCGACTTCTCTCGCGGGACACCATCTCCACCAATCACAGTCAAGTTGCCGAGCTCCTCATTGACTGCCAGGCGAATTTAAAGTGAGTCTTGTGACATGTATTTCCTCGTGTTTGGATTGTGTGAGAATCTGAAATAACCGTTATACAGCATAGTATCAGGGGGGAAAGTCAGCCAGATCGATCCGGAATCTGCTGGTTTGAACCCTGCCTGGAGAAACGCGGCTGTTGAGACCTTGTGCATGGTCTCTTGGGAGGATGGTGCCACGTCGACAGAGATCGAGAGTCTGATCGACCAATTTCAAGGGTGGATCAAGGCCATGTACGACGTGTCACCCAATGACGGCGCTTACTTGAACGAGGTATGTTGTGAGCATGTGTCTGCAGAGATGTTGGTTGACGATATTACTGAAATTCAGGCGTCTTTGTTCGAGATCAATTGGCAGGAGACATTTTTCGGCTCTCATTATTCAACTCTCAAGGAGATCAAGGACACGTACGATCCGCATCGATTGTTTGTCGTTGCTGAGGGGGTGGGATCCGAGGATTGGAACAAGAACTTGACATGCCGCTACTGATCACTTGTCTCTTGCCTTCACTCCGATCATATCCTTCACTCAATCGATTCCGATTGGTGCTATGATCTGTGAGCGAGGTGCCGATTCAACTGCAAGCTCCCTGAAAAGCAATATGTATGTTTGTACACATTTATAAGACTTGAAGAAATTACCCCGCAACGTAATCATCATCTCGGACTTGAATCTGCACCGACACCGCACGCAGTCTGACACTACTTAATCACTACTAACCAAGTCAGTCATTTACGCCAAGTACAGGATTTCGACAGAACCCACTCTACTAATTAACGCTGTGCTCTTGCCGAGCGCGCGCAGCGATCCCCTTCGAGAGTAGCAAGTTTCGAATTGATTCGGCGCGTCGTCTTCCTGTGCATGATCGTGTGGTCTTCAAACCTAACAGCGACTGACGAAAGTGCATAAGCTCTATCGCTTACACCGCGATATAAAATGGCTCCTTCGTTCGGTGAGGCATCATCCTAGAATTCAATCTCCCAAAGCGTTCCGAATGAAACTGTCTGCGTTAACGCTTCTGGGCGCGGGCACTCTCGCCAATGCTGGGGTCAGCGACTCGGGGTGTCTCTGCACATATGGCGAACCCTGCTGGCCAGATGCCTCCACCTTCTCGCAATTACAATCCCAGGTCTCCCAGCCGCTCATCTACCCGGTTCCCAGTGCCTCCGCTTGTTATCCGCCCTCCAACCCCTCCGGCAACTGTACCGCGGTCATGGCTAATTGGACAGATGGGAATTGGCGCTCGTCTCTACCTGGCGCGATGGAAGCGCCCAACTTCGAGACGTTTATGTTCCGAAACGGCACCATCGATGCGTGCTATCTGAACACGACCATCACGGGAACATGCGGGCAAGGCAGCGTGCCGGTTATCGGCGTTGACGTACGCTCGGTATCCGACATCCAAGCTGCAGTCAATTTCGCAGTAGAGAACCAACTGAAGCTGGTGGTCAAGAACACGGGGTACGTCTCATGTTTGGATACGAATCAACAGTATCTGATCAATGAGTCGCGAGGGCAGGCATGATTTTCTTGGGCGTAGCGCCGCCAGAGGTTCATTCGTGGTGTGGACGCATAACATGAAAAATATCACGTACAACTCCGCATTTGTGCCACAGGGAGGTCCGGCGAACGAGACGTACGAGGGTAAGTTAATCCGAGCTTTCTTCCTTGGCGCTGTTTTTGATCCGTTTCTTGTGCGATAGCTGTGACACTCGGTGCTGGCGTACAATGGCATGAAGCTTACGCTGCAGTCAACGATTACGGGCGCATAATGGTTGGCGGTCTCTCTGCCGGAGGTTCTATTGGCACTTCCGGCGGCTGGCTGGCTGGTGGTGGACACTCCGTGCTGTCCCCCACCTATGGTCTCGGTAAGATCCTGGTCGCCCATTGCTTGCTCCACGGGATTGATTGTGGGCAAATTAGGTGTCGACAACGCCATTGAAATATCCGTCGTTCTTTCCACCGGCGAATACCTAACTACGAATGATCACCAGAACTCGGACCTCTTCTGGGCCTTGCGTGGTGGTGGCGGAAGCACGTATGGCATTGTCACTTCCGTTACCTATCGCACATATCCCTCCGTTCCAGTTCAGCTCTACACGTTCCAGGCCAACATAACCAATTCATCGGTGCTCCCTGAAGTTATTGGAGAGCTGTTACAATACCAGATTCAATTCACCGACGATGGTTGGGGTGGATATGGCTCGATATCTCCCACCCAGGTCACCTTTTTCCTATCGGCACCAAATATGACGAACGAGACGGCTGCAGCGACCACTCAGGCTTGGAATAACTATACAAGCTCCCTGAGCTCGTTTGCCGTTTCATCTGGCTACGAGATGTTGTGGTATCCTTCCTGGTATGAGCTTTATGAAAAATTGTTCGGTGGCGGCGTCGAGAACGGGGGAAACTTCATGACCACGTCTCGGCTTCTCTCGCGGGACACGATCGCCGCCAACTCCACACAAGTTGCCCAGGTTCTCATTGATTGTCAAGGGAGTTTCAAGTAAGTCCGTTCGCAAACCTCTTTGGTTCCCATCAGGTGACTGTTGAGATGCCTATCCTACAGCATGATAGCAGGCGGGAAGGTGAACGAGATCGATCCCGACTCCGTTGGGGTGAATCCTGCTTGGAGAAATGCCATAGTGGAGAGTGTATGCGGAATTTCTTGGGATGATGGGGCGACTTCGACAGCAATCGGTGGTCTGATCGATCAGCTCAAAGGGTGGATCAAGAGCATGTACGATGTGTCACCCAACGATGGTGCTTACTTCAATGAGGTTCGTTGCGCGCACGCGTCTGCTGAGCTGGTAGCAGCTAACCTTGTGGCGGCTACGATACCTAGGCGTCTTTGTTCGAGATCGATTGGCAGCAAATGTTTTTCGGCTCTCACTACTCGACCCTCAAGCAGATCAAGGACGAATATGATCCGTACAGGCTGTTCGTTGTTGCTGAGGGGGTCGGATCCGAGGACTGGAACGAGAATTTGACGTGCCGCTATTGATTACTTACCTGTGTCTTCTTCGTGAACGTTCTATGATTTGTGCTATTCATCTTGGCGGGGCCGCGTTATTTGTAGGCCGGACTTATTGTCTATTGGTTGAGATCGTCATTAGATCGCCGACATCATCCCAATCAGGTTGTTCAGATATCTGCCATGAGTGGAGAGGCAGCACGCGCTCGGAATTGTTTTCGGACTGATCAACTCGGTTACCAGCTGGATAGCCTTCGAACTTGAAGTGGGTTTTTTCGCAGCAGCGGAGTGTGAGTTTCTGTGACGCCAGCATGGTACGTACCTAGAGTGATAGGGACACGTGTAAGTCCTCGAGGCAAGATGCAATTGTGGCTGTGTTCTCAAAGGTGCCAGATTTATCTTCCTCTTTCAGCGACTTATGGCTGAGTCAACTCCTCGTGTTCACTAGTCGTTTGATCCCATTCTTCCCCTTGTCTCACCAGTCGTCAAACAACGTGGATCCGGTGTGCAAACCTAACCACAGATCGGTGAGTCTAACTCTGGATTTACTCTGGCTCACAGGTCACCAGGCATATTCGACCCCTCTAATCCACACGATTGCCAGCAGCCTTGTGTCCAAGCTTCACCGAGTCGCTGTCTAATCGATAGTTCGAACATCCCGCGCAGTCATCCGTACCTAATAGCATGTGCGTGCACATGACATTGATAGCTGTACGCATCGGCTGCTAATATTACTTGGTTCGCTCAGGTCACGCACGGCACCACCGCCGACCCTCGGAGTGGGGGACAGGATCGGCGAGGGAGATTCCAAACTTGTTCTAGAGGTCCTTCCGCCGGATCTAGCGAAAGATGCGTTTGAGAAAATGAGGGATGATGAGGTGGCATGGAACGTCATGCATCATCGAGGTACGCTAACTGCTGTTCATTTCGATGCAAAACGCTCATGTCATGTCATACTCAGGAGGGGAGGTGCCTCGACTCGTGGCCGTAGAAGGGGAAATTGCTGCGGATGGGAGGTACGCAAAACAAACAACCCGTTACCGCCGCCATATAATAATGTTGATTTCTTTTTCTGCGCTCTATCACAACAGTTTTCCCATCTACCGGCATCCAGCGGACGAGTCTCCCGCACTTCGACCATTTTCCCCAACTGTGTCCCGTATTCGCGACCATGTGCAAGAAGTGCTCAATCATCCGGTGAACCACGTCTTGATTCAGCATTACCGAACGGGGGCAGACTATATCTCTGAACACTCTGATAAGACGATCGATATCGTTCGTGGGTCCAAGGTTGTCAACGTCAGTCTTGGCGCACAGCGAGTGATGACCCTTCGCACGAAGCGGGACAGCGCCGGTGAACGCGGTACACCCCGGCCGTCGCAGAAAATCCCCCTCCCTCACAACTCGATGTTTGTTCTCGGGCTAGAAACGAACGCCAAGTGGTTGCACGCGATCAACCACGACAAGCGACCGATGCAATTTAAATCCCCGGAAGAGCAGTTCATGATTGGGGAGCGAATCAGCTTGACATTCCGACATATCGGGACGTTTCTTTCTGGAGATGAATCACGTATCTATGGGCAAGGGGCGAGGGGCAAGACATGTGATACGGCGCGACCTGTTGTGAACGGAACAGAAGAAGCAGCGAGACTTCTTGAAGCATTTGGTAAGGAGAACCAGCAAAGTGAATTCGACTGGGATGGTGTATATGGGGAAGGATTTGATGTTCTTCATTTTACTTCGCGGGACGCGTGAGTTACATGAAGTGTCGTTAATCGGGGGTCGACAAGGTTCAGTTCACGTATGGGAGGTGATGTTATTGTTTTGTATTTCTGTCTGTACTTGGATATGTTGTGGAATGCCTAGCAACGCTCGTCGCTGCAGCGACACCCTTCGTTCGACCACCACCGTCGCGACCACACGCTTTGCTATCTACTCTGCAGCTGCTCGTGACATTCTACGTGCACGTTACGCGTCCACTCCCGTTTTCTGGCACCTGCCCCGGTCTGTGACATTGGGCTTTGACGTGCGCGCTATCTTTATCTTGTTGTCGTAACCTGCCCTTCATCTGCTTGATTTGATGGTAAGCGGAATCATTCGAGTCTTGTTTCCTATTTTGGGTTGGTTGTAGTTGAGGTTTTTCAGGGCAGTCGCGTGTTGGATTTTGACGGCGGTCTCTTTCCTTTTCCCTGGTTCAACTTTCTGCTGTTCACTTGCGGAAAGTCAGAAACACGAGGCTACTGATCGTTCTGCACGAGGCTCTCTATTCTTGTCCCCCTCCTCTCTCGTCCTTTATCTCCCCGACCCCGCCTACTCCCACTCTTAATCTCTAAACTAGTCAAAAAATCACAAAAAAATCTTACCTTCACCCCCGCGACACCAACGTTCTCAACGTCTTCACAAGCTCGCTTATTATTTACTCTCTCTTTGCATGATATATTCATTTCATTAACGAGATGTCACGACTTCAGCCCAGCACCTCTTCCGAGTCTCCAAAGAGCGCATCGGACCAGCCAGGCGATCTCTCCGAACAGCCTTCATCGTCCACCCATCCTAGAGTATCTGAAGGTTCGGAAGGCTATCCTTCCTGGCTTCCTAAACGACCCCCACCGCCGGATCCAGGCTCCACAATCCATTCCTCCAATGGACTGCACACACCTGGACTGACTCCAGTCGAGCATTTCGCGATTGGTCGCAAGCCAACCCCCCGTTCTGTTCGCGTCGTCAGTCTTCAGGATGCCACCCAAGCTGGTCGGGATCGTCACGAGTCCATTGAACATGGTCGGTTCAACAACCCACTACGTCCTCGGGTTTGGTCCCGCGCAACGACTGCCGGACTGAGTCCGACAATGGTATCCGCTGCTGTCAACGCGCAAGACCGCGTGCTTCGTCCCAAGTTCCGTTCAAACGGTCTTCATCCTGAGCTCCTGCGAAACCCATCTCTCTTAATCAGACTCTACTTTTTCTTGTTTCCGTTTTTCACTTTTTACCACATCCCTCTACAAACATTTTTTGACTTCAATGCTGTATTTATACTTCTGCAGTACGTGCCTCGTCTTCTGCTCCCCGTTGCGTGCTGACCGTGAGATGTAGAGTCGCAAAGTACCCCAATCCGACAGCACCTGGCGTGTCGGGATCTGGAAAGAATTGGGCACTTGGTGCGGCGGCTTACATAGCCTGTTGGCTTGCTTGGATCGCTATGGTGTTTGTGCTGTACGAACTTGTCTACTCCTTCTATCGTCGGTGGCGTGTTAGTAAGTAGCCCCCATTGCTATTTTCTGTGGCAGCGTATTGAACTCGTCCTAGAGCGACCGCACATGGTTCCGCTCTACCTGTCGTCATCTGCTTTCAGCTTAACTGCCATGACTTCCTACACGAACTTTTGCTTCATGCAGTACATCCGATACTCTGCCTTCCTCGGGGAAAACGGCGGCCTCCGTGACGGTCTGGCCGAGACGTTCTGGTTTTATTCACAGAACTTGCCTACCGTCGCGCTTCTCTTACCTCGAGCAGGTCTCTGCGTCGCTTTGCTCTTGTCATTCTCATCCCCGAATCCCGAGTATGTTGGTTTGGTCGAAGCTGGCTTCAGTGGTCGAGACACGACGTTCTTCGGCGCGTCAAATGGCACGTTGACGGATTACGCTCGTGGCGTTCTTTTCGCCAATGCTGCTTGGACAGCTTGGCGCGCGATCATCCTCTTCATCAGCTGGTAAGTTATGTTCGTCTGTCATTCTGGTTGTACCCGGCTTACCTACGGTACTTCAAGGATCGGCTTGTGGGTCCTGAGCGGCCAGGGCTGCGCAGGAATCTGTGGACCCCGTTACCGATGGGAGGAAGAAGAGCACGAGAAGACGATGTCCATTTACAGCACTGGTAGCGACACGGATGCTCTGCCCTGGAGTTGGAGAACATCCACGCGTTTACGCATTCAAGAAGCGTTCGACTTTTGTCTTACGGTGAAGCCGCCATCGAGATGGAGCACAAACATGGCCAAGAAGGGAGAAACAGACGGCAAACAGCTGCCGGGAGTACCGACGACGCCGACCTTTGAAGTCGAACAGGTCTTAGCTGCCGTTGGTTTGCCTTCTGTCCCTACTCCTGCACGGAGGGCAGTGCTCTCGGATGTGTTCGCTCATCCCCTTATGAGCGACGAAGCGAGGACGGGCCCTTCTTCCCCGCCTGAATTGTCGGCCATTATTCCCAAGGTGGTCATGCGATCCTCGAAAGACAGGGAGGTGGCCGGTCCTTCTGCGCCGCTGACCAAGTTGCCGTATCCGTTCGCTGGGTATGGTGCTCAGGTGTCATCCAAAGATCAGATCCCCTTCCCGCCTTCGCCTGGTTCACGGAAGGAAAAGCGTCGATCCCCAGCCTCGAGCAACTCCGGCGGTCAACGATTTGGAGAACCCAAGCAGACCGAGGAAGAAGTCAAGGTAGAAGCTGAAGAGGAAGAAGAAGAAGTGGAGGAAGTGGAAGTGGAAGAAGTGGAAGATAGTAGTGAAGCTCAGCCGCGCACTTCTGGATCGATGTCCAGCCTCGGCCAGCCCATCATGTCTCGCTACCCCTTCCAATTCCGTCGTCCTCACACGCGCGGGGCATCTACATCGTCGAGTGGGATGACCCACTCTCCACCTCTGTCGGACACCTCCCCGCGCTCTGGCCAGTCGAGATCTACGCAGTCGACTGGGAACCGCGAGACCTCATCGGAATCGCCGATGTCGCATGGCATGAGTTCTGTCTTGTCCAGTCCGGCATCTGGCTATGGTAGCCCAATTCCTATGCCTCCTCGTCACCCTCACCCTGGTCGAGGACGCGCTCGTGCTGGGACAGTTCCCGCATTCCCGTCATCGCCATCACCGGTCAATATCCCAGGACATATTCCTATGAGAGTTCGAACGGACAGCGAGAACACCGATCATATGGCGGGTGGTTACGAATCGTTCTTGAGCGAGGAACAGGAGGAGGAGGAAGAAGAAGAAGAGGGAGAGGAAGACGACGCGGAAGAACCTCAGATGATGGAACAACCCGTACCAGAAGGTCCACACGAGGCTGCCGAGGGCGAAGACAGCGTTGGTCTATTGGGCGTTGCGCCGCGCAGCCCCCGATCGTCCAACGTGAGTAGCAGGCGTCGACGTGGACGTCACAGCTCGCAGTCCGGCTCGCACTCGCGGTCGAACTCGGGGTCTGGGTCCCCGAGATCCAGGGCTGGGTCAATGGTCCGTTCGCGCACACAGTCGCTCATTCAGAGCCTCGGAAATGCGTCAAAGGCGTCGCTTGAACTCGTACAATCGATTCGTTCACGAGCGAATTCGTCGATGGCTAGACTCGAGGAGGATATGGATATGGTGTCTACGTCTGATTCCCGCTCACGTTCGGGCAGCGCGTCGCCTAGCAGCCATGAGAACTATACGTTTGGACAGCCCATGCATTTACCGACGCGACCGACATCGGCCCCGCGCCTACGTGCAAGTGCCTCGAACCCCTCCGTGTCTGCGCCGTCGGAGGTGACCACGTCCAGATTTACTGCTCGACTGGGATCACGGGAAGCGAGCGCCGAAAGAGCAGGGATCGCTATTCCTGCCAGGAGCGATGGAAGTCGACCAGACATCAGTACGGCAGCACAGTCGTTCATCACGGCTCCAGCGACCATTGGGGGAACGTCTGACTCGAGTGATCCTGTTCCCGCAAGCTGGGCCGATGCGAGCCATATGGTCGACAGGCCGGGCACGATGTGGCGGCCTGCGTGAAGGACACCCATCTCTGCCCTCTCTTCCGCTACGTCATGACTTTCTCTTACTCCGATCTTGGATTCCTCTTGAATACTAGCACTACTGACCGGAATCGGAATCGGAATATGTTGCGCCCTTTTGCCCGCGTTGCATCATGCTAATCTTATCACACCATTCATCCACCCACCCATTCTTCTCGCCTGCGTGGCACATTTACTTGACGCATTTCTTTTCTGACCCTGTCTTGTCGCTTCATCCATTGTTGTCGTAGTTTACTTACCCCGAGCCCACACTTTTTGCATGTTTCCACCGTACTTGATGTTCTGTCCACTGCGATAATCACATTCCTAGTCCTTGAGAATGATTTGCGACCGTTGACTAGGACCGAGCGCTCATCGATCATGTGAGAAGTTGACATTGCGAGATCGTAGACGTACTACTAGTACTTACAAGTTGTCTAGTCTCTCCCAACTAGTATATACAATGCACTACCTTTTCACTGCCATGATACTCCTTTGTCACGACCACCATGGAAGGCACTCAGCTGAACTCGAAAAGGACTCGGTATCGACATCTAAAGCTAGCGGAAAAGGACGAAAAGGACGCCATACGAACAGCACATCTATCTGAAGACTTTCGCGCACGAGTTCAAGCGCTGATCTTTGATTTGTGTTCTTTAGTATTGACTTCAGTGGCCCATCATCGCCGCGGCCAACGATCAACCAACGTCACGCGGTTCTCGATCATCATCATCATCAGAGTTGGGACCTGCAAACGATGTTGGTGCAAACCCTGTCCCTTCGGGTCTAGGATGGACAAAATGCGTCAAACATATGGCAGTTAGCAGTCCATCAACCCAATGCATGGCCGGCGAGTACTCGGCAGAGTATGTACTCCGAGTCGCCAAAGCCAACCTACTATCATAATATCTACATACGAGGAACAAAGGATGGCGCGCGCGATCCTCGAAAGGTAAGTATCAAATGATGTCGAACACTTGTCAAACAGCTGACTGCCGGTCGCTGACCGCTAGACGGTCTTCTGATTATCGATTGTGGAGCCCTGTGGAGCCGCCACCGTGCAGGTCTTACCATCAAATAGGTGGTGAACGTTCATCCTGTGCGTTTTGCGTTTCTATCCTGCTGTTCTTCTCGTTGCTAGTCGTGTGCGCAGAGCAACCCTTTCTTTCTTCCATGTCTGGCGTAGGTAATAACCCAGGTTCCCCACCGTATGCCCTTGTAATATTCCAAGCACGGCCCCGTTGTTAATACACCGCAAACAGCCTGCTTTCGACAACTACCTCGACTTCCAAGCCCTCTACTACGACAAAGCCTCCCCACACTCAGTCATCGTATGTACTTTGTGGCTGTTCTCACTCGCGCTCCATTTTAATGGCAGCAGTAGTGAATCTTCGGCATCCGCTTCGACTCGTGCCCACGCTTCAGCGTATGTTACTTGCCCTGTCCTCTCGAATGAAATTGTCAATGATCTCACTTGTGCCCCACCGTTACCAACAACAACAGAAGTTCTACCTTGCCAGCTCCATCCCCGTCTCCGTCCCCAACATCTAAGGCACAAGACATCGGAGCTATCACGGGCGGCGTAATAGGGGGGGTGGTCCTCCTTGTGCTCACGGCCGTGTTTATTTTCTGCTATAGAAAATATAAGAGACGCAAAGTCAGCCATCCCTCGCCTGCGGCATTAGACATGCTGGAGCCATTTACTTCACCCCTCCCTCCAACGGACATGGTTTCGCAATCGCCCGGGATCGAGCGATCGATCCATCGGACCTCTACCATCTTCACACCGGTACGCTCATTAATTAGCTTCCCAGTTTCTCATAAGACTGATCTCGATTCGACTTGGTTTGCAGGCCAACTCAAACAGCGGACCACCGGGCCGTACCTCTCCAAGGTCTCCTTCCCCCGCCCCGTCCCCACCACTCAGTGATGGTCCCAGTACCAATCTCCTAAAGGAGGTTGGATTATTGAGGACGGAAGTGGCTCAGCTTCGCCAGCTACATACTACTAATCAGAGTCGGGAGTCTGTCGACTGGCGGTCTATCGCCCCTCCTGAATACTCTGAGGCTCCCTGCAGTTAGTGGACTTGACGACGTGTGATAGTATATAAATATCGACGACGAAAGCGCTGTGCTCAACAGGTTTTTCCTGGACCCGAAAGTGGTCCAGGTCTCACTTTCAAAATTGTGCGTCCACTGATGGGATGTCGGTCCGGATTACCGTCTTTGTCAGCGACGAAACCCCTTTTTCAAAGCTTGTATTCTGTTGCTCCACAGCTCTCCTCTCCCTCCATTCTCACTGTTTGCTCCGTATCCTGACCGTCAATCGTGATTTTGTCTGTGTGATCTGACATAGGTACTACCACTGACTGCGTTCAGCATCATAGTAATTACAGTAATTACTTGGATGATTCCAGCCTGCCAGAGACCTGGTGAACAATAAAATGTAAATGTGACAAAATTTAGATGGCCCCCATGGCCCCATTCATTGTTACAGTTGCAACGAGGGCATGTTGAACTGCGAGTCTGGCGGCGGGTCCAGGGTTGCCCGGAGGGCCGTTGAATCTCCATGATGCTGCACTAAATGCAGCAACTCAGACTTGATTTGGAACTGAATATTACGTATCTTTATGTAAGCCACCTTATCAACAGCTTTTGAAACACTGGCGGCCTGTGGGTTTTGTCCACGACGATGAGTGGGTACAAAGTATGCTTCTGTCTCGGGCTCGCAATTCTTCGGTTTTCATGCGTACAGTGATTAAATTCACGCTCAATGGACAGTATCGGCAGTCGCCCTTCAAGAGCACATCATGTCTGGCGACGAAGGTGGTGAGATACTTCACCAACTTCTCTTACTCCGATCTTGGATTCCTCTTGAATACTAGCACTACTGACCGGAATCGGAATATGTTGTGCCCTTTTGCCCCTTGCCCCGCATCGCATCATGCTAATCTTATCACACCGTTCATCCACCCATCCATTCTTCTCGCCTGCGTGTTGCTTCATCCATTGTTGTCGTAGTTTACTTGCCCCGAGTCCACACCTTTTGCATGTTTCCACCGTACTTGATGTTCTGTCCGCTACGATAATCACATTCCTAGTCCTTGAGAATGATTCGCGACCGTTGACTGAGCGCTGATCTTTGATATGTGTTCTTTAGGATTGACTTCAGCGGCCCATCATCACTGCGGCCAACGATCAACCAGCGTCACACGGGTGGTTCTCGATCATCATCAGAGTTGGGACCTGCCCCTTCGGGTCTAGGGATTGACAACACGCGCCAAACATGCAGTTAGCAGTCGGTCAACCCAATGCATGGCCGGCGAGTCCTCGGCAGAGTATATACTCGTCAAAGCCAGCGTATCATAATATCTACGTACGCGGAACAAAGGATGGCGTGCGCAATCCTCGAAAGGTAAGTATCAAATGATTTCGAACAGCTGACCGCCGGCCGCTGACTGCTAGACGGTCTTCTGATTATCGATTGTGGGTCCTTGTGGGTCCACCAGGTCTTACCTTCAAATAGGTAGTGAACGTTCATCCTGTGCGTTTTGCGTTTCTCACCCATACTGCTGCTGCTTGCTGCTGTTCTTCTCGTTGCTAGTCGTGTGCGCAGAACAACATTTTCTTTCTTTCATGTCTGGCAGAAACCCTGGTCCCCCACCGTATGCCCTTGTAATATTTCAAGCACGGCCCCGTTGTTAATATACCACAAACAGCCTGTCTTCGACAACTACCTCGACTTCCACGACCTCTACTTCGACAACTAGCACTTCTTCGACAACTAGCACTTCGTCGACAACTCCCCACACTTCATCGTATGTGCTTTGTGGCTGTCATTTGCGCTCCATTTTAATGCGAGCAGTAGTGTCTCTTCGACATCCGCTTTGACGAGTGCCCTCGCTTCAGCGTATGTCTCTTGTCCTGTCCTCTCGAATGAAATTGTCAATGTTCTCACTTGTGCCCCATCGTTACCAACAACAGAAGTTCTACCTCCCCAGCCCCATCCTCGTCACCGGTGCCAACACCGGGAATTCTAAACGCACCCCCGCCACATGACACCGGAGCTATCATAGGCGGCGTAATAGGGGGGGTTTCCCTCCTTGTGCTCTCGGCCATGTTTATTTTCTGCTATAGAAGATATAAGAGACGCAAAGTCGGCCATCCCTCGCCTGCTGGATTAGACATGCTGGAGCCATTTACTTCACCCCTCGCTCCAACGAACATGGTTTCGCAATCGCCCGGGATCGAGCGATCGATCGATCGGACCTCTACCATCTTCACACCGGTACGCTCATTAATTAGCTTCCCAGCTTCCCATAAGACTGATCTCGATTGGACTCGGTTTGTAGGCCGACTCGAACAGCGGGCCATTGGGTGGTACCTCTGCGAGCTCTCCTTCCCCCGCCCCGTCCCCACCACTCAGTGATGGTCCCAATACAAGTCTCCTGAAGGAGGTTGGATTATTGAGGAAGGAAGTGGCTCAGCTTCGTCAGCTACATACTACTAATCAGAGCCGGGAGTCTGTCGACTGGCGGTCTTACGCCCCTCCTCAATATTCTGAGGCTCCCCGCAGGTAGTAGACTTCGCGTCACAGTATTTGTATATCGACGACGAAAGCCTGTGTTCAACAGGTTTTCTCCATTGATTCCCATGATGCTGCAAAAATGCAGCAACTCGGACTTTGATTTGGACTTGATTTGGACTTGACTTGGACTATATATTACGTATCTTTATGTAAGTCACAGCGTACAGCACACTATTATTGTGACCGTGACGTATACTTGCCCCGAGCCCCCACTTTTTGTATGTTTCCACCGTACTCGATGTTCTATCCACTGCGATAATCACATTCCTGGTCCTTGAGAATGATTCGCGACCGTTGACTGATCTTTGACATGCGTTATTGAGGTGTAACTTCAGTGTCCCATCGTCGCCGCGGCCAACGATGGCAGAGTCACTGTGAGTCAACCAGCGTCACACGACCAGTTTTCGATCATCATCAGAAGAGTTGGGACCTACAAACGAGATTGGTGCACACTGCAAACTCTTTCCCTTCGGGTCTAGACAACATGCGTCAAACACGCTGTAACATTAACAGTCCGTCAACCTAATGCATGGCTGGCGAGTACTCGTCAAAGGTGTGTTTAGCTATTATCGCCAGCGTATATCTACGCGGAGCAAAGGATGGCGCGCACAATCCTCGAAAGGTCAAGTCTGTTCCGTGCTATCAAGTTTGTCCACTGGCAGGTATTAAATAATTTCGAACTACTGACTGCTGGCTGCCCTTTCGATTATTGAGTGTGGGTCCCTGTGGGGCCGCCATGCAGTCTTACCTTCAAATAGGTGGTGAACGTTCATCCTGTATGTTTTGCGTTTCTCACCCATCGTGTTGCTGACTAGTGTTGTTGTTTCTGTTCTTCTCGTTGCCAGTCGTGTGTGCAGAGCAGCCTTTTCCCTCTTCCATGTCTTCCAGTCACTCGCTATCGCATTTAGGGCGCCAAGCGGGCTTTCCTCCAATAAACCCGGGCGTAAATGTCACTGAATCAGAGTACACCCTTGTTCCATTTTCTAAGGGATAGTGCTTTCGTTAATATAACACAAACAGCCCGCCTTTGACAACAGTGACTACCTCGAGTTCCTCGACGTCAACGTCGACGTATGTCCTTTGTCTTGTCCTGTCAAATTATTTCTGTTCTCAATATGTGTTCATCGTTCGTACGAATAGCACCACTTCGACAACTTCGTATGTGCTCTGTGGCTGTTCTCGTTTGTGCTCCATGTTAATGGCAGCAGTAGTGCCTCTTCGACATCCGCTTCGACGAGTGCCCTCATTTCAGCGTATGTCTCTTGTCCTGTCCTGTTGAGCGAAATCCTCAATGTTCTCACTTGTACCCACCGTTACCAACAACAAAAGTTCTACCTCCCCAGCCCCATCCTCGTCACCGGTCCCAACACCATCTCCACCACTAGACACCCGAGCTATCATAGGCAGCGTAATAGGAGGGGTTGCCCTCCTTGTGCTCATGGCCATGTTTATTTTCTGCTATAGAAAATATAAGGGACGCAAAGCTGACCGTCCCTCCTCTGCGGGATTAGACATGCTGGAGCCATTTAATTCACCCCTCGCTCCACCGGACATGGTGTCGCTATCGCCCGGGATCGAGCGATCGATCCATCGGACCTCTACCATCCTCACACCGGTACGCTCATTAATTAGCTTCCCAGCTTCCCATAAGATTGATCTCGATTGGACTTGATTTGTAGGCCGATTCGAACAGCGGACCACTGGGCGGTACCTCTGCGAGCTCTCCCTCCCCCGCCCCGTCCCCACCACTCAGTGATGGTCCCAGCACAAGTCTCCTAAAGGAAGTTGGATTATTGAGGAAGGAACTGGCTCAGTTTCGCCAGCAAACTACTAATCAGAGTCAGGACTCGGAGTTTGTCGATTGTCGGTCTATCGCCCCTCCTGAATACTCTGAGGCTCCCCGCAGATAGTAGACTTGGCGATGCGTCATAGTATTTATATATGGACGACGAAAACGCTGTGCTCAACTAGTTTTCTAGTCCAGTGATTCGCATGATGCTACGAATGTGTAGGACTTTGGACCATATGTTACGTGTTTTCATGCCACAGAGTACGGTACACAACTCCTGAAATGGAACATTTTTGCGCCAGAGTTTCGTAAAGTCCGAACTTGCGAATTCAAGCTTCAACTTCAAGTTGAACTTCAAGCTACTAGTAGCCTCTCCAGCCTGTCGTCGGGTTCCTTGGGCTTCACTGATTCGTGCTGATAGCCCTGCGGGAACAAATACTCCACAGCTTTTGAAAAACTGGCGGCCTGTGGGTTCTGTCCACAACGACCAGTGCGTACAAAGTATCATCTAGGATGTTCTTCGGGCTCACAATTCTTCGGTTTTCACGCGTACAGTGATTGAAATTCGCGCTCCAAAGACAGTATTGACAGTCGCCTTTACAACGAATGGGGAGCATATCGTGTCTGGCGACGAAGCTGGTGAGATCCATCGATGGATGATCAGAGATGGGACGCAGCAGGGATCTTCAATGAAAGCAGCCGGCGTCGTCAATGCTATTGCTGTTTCGATGGACGATCGGTGGATTGTGAGTGGAGACAGGGGGAAAAGAGTCATTGTCTGGAACGCGGTGACTCACGAAAGAGCCACCGAGTTCACAGAACACACAGATTCGGTATGGGGGGTCGATATCTCGAGAGATTCTACGAGAGTCGTCTCTGTTTCAGGTACTTCAGACCCCGCAGCCCGGATATTCGACCGCGCATCCGGTCGATCACTGCTTTCGCCGATGATACACCCCCTTGGCGTTATCGGAGTCAAGTTCTCCCCGGACGGAAAAAGGCTTGCGACTGCGATAGTTGACCAGGGCTCTGTTCGTGTCTACAATGCCAATACCGGCGAAATTTTTACCGAAATCCCCATCAATGCCCCTGTGGTGTCCCAGACCACTCCCCTTGCTTGGTCCCCTTGTGGACAACGACTCTTTTCGCTGTCTCCAGGCAGAGTCACGTCTCTCAATCTATCCACGTCTTCGCGTTCCGAATGGTTGATTCACAGTAAGGATTCCCGTGCATCCGTCGTTACAAATGGCAAGTTCGTTGCATGCTCTGCCGGCACATCGGTCTCGTTTTGGGATCCAATTTTGCGCACTGGTATCGACATTATTCGCCCTGTCCAACATACCACACAGATCAATTGCATCGCCCTATCAGCCAATGAAAGGTATCTTGCATGCGGGTATGGCGGCATGATTGCAATCCACAATCTCAAGGATATACTTCCACCGTGTTATTTCAGCAATTTCGTAGGTGCAACTCCACTTGTGCTGGAATCGCTGATGTTCATTACGCCAATCTCATTCTGCGCGCCTCTCACCTGCTTACTGATAAGACTCCACTCATGCAAGTGAGTGACGAGGTGCTCGAACAATGGACCCAAGCCAACCTGGAGAATACTCAAACGATACTATCCGGAGACATCACACACTCTTCAGATCCTAACCACCATGCACTCGCGAATAGGTCTCTTGTACGAGTACATTTGAACCATTTAAGGCTCGCAATTGGAGATGCCACGCAAGTGAGTCAATCTTTCGCTCAATTTCATTCGCCTGTTCCTTATCGTGCATCCCAAGTCCCTCCAGCTTCGACCATCCCCTATTGGCCATATCGCAATGGCACTTGCTCTACTACGCCAGGGCGATCGAGACAGCGCAGAGTTGAGATTTCAGTTGGTCTTTCACGATTGCGAGCCCAGCGACAACAAGCTGTTACTGCTCCTCCAAGTCCGTGACTTCGACATCACTTTGCATGTTTTCAGACTAACCAATGCTCCACTTAGGCGATCGTTATGTTCGAATGCGGAAAACAAGATACCGCAATCCAGCGTGTAGAATATCTCTTAGCAGGGACGGGAGATGACTCTACGTATCCTCACAATCGGGTATGTCTCTTGTATACTCGGCCTTTGATGGATGTAGAAACTGAGATTTTCGCAGGTGCTAGGAGCTATGCACATGAAGAGAGGAGAGTATGGACCTGCAATATCTGCCTTCGACCGTGCCAAGCAATTTTCTCCGCTGCATGGGAGATCACCTCCCCTTGTAACGATTTCTCTCGTGGGTCTTCCTGTATTCGTACCCGGTGAACAATACCTAACCATTCAGAAAACAGATATTCGGGTGGACATTCGAGGAGCTGGACGTCACTGCGCGAAAACATCTATATGAAATCACTTATACCAAGGGGCGTACAATCGAAGCTGCAGGGATCCTTCAGAGCATCATCCAGTCCTCTGTGAGCAGGCCAACTGCTGACTGGATTGTAGGTATGTTGCAGTTCAGCCACTGGCAGGTTAGTTCGTGCTTGGTAACGCCCCCTCATTAGATTTCCACCAAATACGTGCTGCGGAAGCCCCGAACTCTGGAACTTTGGAGGATCGAGCTACAGCACCTCAGAAGACAGAGGATCTGCTCCATGATAGCCTTGACTGCATACGAGTAAAAAGAACCACCGCCATGGAATGAGAGACAATATCAAGGTCGACGACGAAGGAGTAATGAGATATATCCTCCAAGGTACTGGCATGATGATCACATCTGGCCAAACCGTTTCTGAATACAGAGAGCAGTACATGCCAGCCTACTCTACGAAATAGAACTGTAAATTTACCATAAACATCTTGACGCCTTGTGGTGTTACGAGCCATATGTTTGCGTAAGCCACGGTTTTTGCGCGTGCGGCTCATCAGAGCTCCAGCCCTTCGATTGGCGGTCTATCGCCCCTCCTGAATACTCTGAGGCTCCCCAGATAGTAGGCTTGGCGACGCGTCATAGTATTTATATATGGACGACGAAAGTACTGCTCAACAGGTTTTCTAGTCCATTGATTTTCATGATGCTACGAAAATGTAGTAATTTGGACCATATATTGCTCGGCGAATTATGCATGGGAAGAATTTTGATGAGTGGAGTGTCTTTCGGGGTCGAGGTATAACACCTCAGAAGACCAAGGATTTGCATCATGATGTTTCTCGATGGTCGATGCTTCGCCACTATCTTCCCGTCCGACTTCCCGCGTGGCAGCACATTTCTGAGTGGACGTTACCACATGTATCCAACGAAAACTAGTGAATCTAAAACGTACCAACGAGCCAGTCGGCAGTCTCCTTGATCTTCTGAGCGTCATCACCCGATGCCTTGACAATGTTCTGAAGAATCTCCGCCGCTTCGCTGACACGCCCTTCGGCAAAAGTAGATTCGTACAAACGTTGCTTAGAAGCAACATCCAGTCCATCGAACGCCCACCCGAATATCTGAGGTGGGAGGTTCAAGATCACGACGTACAAATGAGTCCTAGAGAAGACTCACAAGGGAGATCGTCACTAAATGAGGACAGTTTCCGTCCGTCGGGGCAGCTTTCTTCGCATGCTCGAAGTAGGATACCGCACGCCCGTACTCCCCTCTCTTCATGTGCATACCTCCAAGTACCTTAGAGGCGATGAGATTCACAGCATGATGATTGCATGTGCTACACGTACCTGATCGCAGATATACGTCCTGTCGTTCGCCCTTTTTGCCAGGTAGTCTACGCGCGATATCGCCTCATCTTGTTTTCCACACTCGAACACGAGGATTGCCTGAGACGAATGTAGACGAGTTTCGAATACGATCTAATTATCTCACGAACCTTGAGAAGCAATAAGAACCAGGAGTCGCGATGCTCGCATTCATGAAAGACCAGATCAAAATTCCACAACGAACCATCTTGATCGCCTTGACCCAGTAGAATGATGGCCACTGCGATATGGCCTATTGACGACGGCTGAATCTGGAGGGACTTTAGTGCACGGGAATGAACATGGGTATGAGCGTAGAGTGTACTAACCTCCTTGGCATCCTCGATTGCGAGCTGTGACTGATTTGAAAGTTCTCGTACAAGAGCGCGGTTTGCGAATGCGTGGTGGCTAGGTTTGGATGAGAGTATAATCTCCTGCGAGAGCATCATTTCGGCTTTCTTCAGATCGCCTTCAGTCCATGATATGAATGCTTCGCCACTAACTTGCATGAGCGAAGGCTGAGGGGTAGGTAAACCATCGGGTCCGAAACAAGGTCGTGTCATGGAAGAGGCCGACGTTTATGATCGTTAGCAACGTTAGCACTGTGAATAGACTGTCAGGTACCCACGTTGCTTAAATACGCATGGGGAATGGTATCATTGAGTCGATGTAGTGTGACTTTGGAACCGTGTGCACACGCAAGATGTCTCCCGTCGAAAGAGAGGCCAATGGCCCGAATTGTCGTTCTATGGTCGAGAACAGGACCGATTTGGATGCGCGAGATGGGATCCCAGACGGACACCGTTGAACCTGCGGAACACGCGATGAATTTGCCATTTGTCACGAGGGATGCATCAGCGAGGGTATTGTGGATGGACCACTCGGTGAGCGAGGATCTGGATAGATCGAACGAGGTAATCTTTCCGGGAATCACGGTAAAAAGACGCTGGGAATCAAAGGACCACGCGAAAGGAGTGGTTGTGTGCCAAGTTGATCCGATTTGGACAGGGATTTCGAAAATCATATCGCCCGAGTGTGAGTTGTGGACCCGAACAGAGGTGTGTGTGGCCGTGGCCAATCGGCTATCATCGGGAGAAAACTTGACAGCAAGAACGCCCGAGGTGCACTGTTGGGGAACAAGGAGTTGCTTTCCGGAAGTGATGCTGCATATCCGAACTATACCATCATACGATCCAATTGCGATTCTCGTCGAATCAGTGGAAATATCAACCGCCCTGACCCAACCTGTGTGTGCTGTGATCTCGAGCACTTTGTCGTGAGTGGATGCATTCCAAACGACCATCCGTCGACACAGCCAGTGCCAGGACACAACGCCCATCCACGTTCATCATGGAACCGTGTTGTCGGCCGTGTTCCACATCCCATAGACGGATATCCCCTCCTACGTCTCCAGTGACGATATGTTTTCCATCTCGAGTGAACGCGACGCTGTATACCTCGCTTGGAGATGTAATTTCGATTCCATTCGAATTTGTAGCTTCAACAATGAACTGTCAACACGATAATGCCTGTCTTTCCGTCTCCAAAAGACTCGTACGCACCCATTTCTGTGGACAAAAGCTCGTCGAAACAGAAAACGACGTGGAGTTGAGCTACACGTGGTGCCCCATTGCTTATATTTCTTCGCAATCGCAATGAATCAGTTCACACGGATTGTCATCATGGTGGTCTGGAAGGAGATTTCGAATTTCCAGGTCTTGAAACGGTCAACGCCGAAGCTTCTGGACGATTTATGGCTAGAAAGCATACACGTGCATCATCTACACGATCATCCCTTGCCTCAAGAATGGGGGCTCCTGATCCGGGTCTGTGCATCACTGCACGAATGGGATCAAGGGTAACATGAGGGTCATGGTAAGTTCATAGCAGTAACGCCGTTTCCTATCATAGCCTGCAACACGGACTCTTAGCTGACAATGGTCACTGTGAAGGAAACTTACTCCGATACGGAAGCTCGTGGCTTGACCGCTGATCTTCCCAGTATGCTAAGTTCGAATTCACAGAAAGTTGCCTGTCGGTGGCAGTGGACAGCACACATCTAGCGTGAGAACTTGGCTATAACGATGAAATTCCGGCACAAACTTATGGTGACATCGACTGGCCTCGACCTCCCTCGTGAATCCAAGAGCGATTGGGGCACATAAAAAACTACGCGTGTCTGACAACAATGGGAAAAATACAACAGTTCCTTGGCCAGTATACCATGACGTGGCCATTTAACTGCAAACACCCTCCATAATCCATCGAAGTTCCTCAATCAAAGGAATCATCAGCAGACATGGTTAGCTCTACCACACAGATAGCAGAAAGGGGAATTGCAACCAGGGACGATGCACTGACCCACGCAGACACCAAATTTTCAGCAACGAACGTCCCACGAAAGATACGAAACCCACCCTCATGGAGTTGCACCCATCAATTCTCTGTACTGGTGTCTTGCAGTCTAAAGACAGACACGTGCGCGAGTTATCAGCGTAAGTTGCAAGTTGAAGATGGTAGAACTCACTCGGGCAACGTTTCCACGACATCATTTGGATGAGGTGGTCGAGTTCGGACGATCCATCGCACGAGTGCTTCGGTCCACCGGAGGCGATTGTCTGGTCGCAGTTCTTGCACCATACGTTGCTACAATCTACCTGAGGGCACAAGATCTTCGAGGCTTGCATGTAATCTTGTCGGTCAACGAACGATGGGCGGTTGCATCTGATGGACAATAAATTATACCCTCCGGGTATCAACTGGATGCTCACTGGCGACAGTGAATCTGCGCAAAGAATTCAGCGAGTTCCATTTCAGTCCAGATTTGTAATTGATGTTCGGTAACCTGGAGACGTTCGACCAGGAATCTCGAAATCACTGGATGTGGTAGCTGAGGCACCGGTCTACAAGTATGAAGAAAAGACTGCTCACCAGATGGTTTAGTTCCATCGGCCTGATCCGTGACCATACACACAGGGCAAAAGACTGGGAACCGTCGTTCTTGGATCTTCGAGCAAACGAAATCCTTGAAGCAACCGCTACACATCATGTGCGAGCAGTCTTCTACCTGCAAACCGTTCTCCTGGAGATGCTCTTCTAGGCATATGCCGCAATCGAACCTTGGTTTCAAGGCATTCTGAATCCAGACGTCATCAATCTCGAGGAATTCATCGACTTCGAAACCGGAGTCGGAGTCAGAGTCAGAGTCGACGAGCAGGTTCGTGGTGGGAGGAGGGGAGGAATTTCCCGCAAAGATACTGAGCTCACCACCGGGTTGTGGTGTAGGACGGTGAGTAACATGATAGAGCCGAGATGGAGCAGTATTGATAGGCAGGCTTGAACCAGGGACAGAAACAGAGTAAGAAACCTCTGGGAGGAGAGTATAGACACCGTCGTGTGTGGGACCGGCATCCGGGCCAGAAGTGAGTTCATTGGATATCTCAGCAGGGACGGGAGGTGGATTGTTGGCGAAGATGCTAAATGCTCCGCCATATTTTCGACTAGAACCACCGGTCATGTTGCCAAGTTCGGAAGAATCAGGAACCGGAGGTGTGTCATCGTCGAACGAGTCAAATGCACCAGGTAGATGCATGCCATTGGTACTGTGAGAATGTCGAAAAACAGAGAGCGGCTCCTTGGGGAGAAGCGTGGGCAAGCCGTCATACCTGGCACTGACATTTGATCTATGCGCTAGTTCGTTGGAGTCCTTGGCAGAAATAGGAGATGGTTTGTTGGTGAATATCCCAAGAAAGCTGCCTGACTGCCGCCTAGAATCGGCGGTGATGTTGCCAAGCCGAGAAGAATCGGTGACTTTTCCTGCAGGGACTGGAGGCGTGTCGTTGAGGAACAACCCGGTTCCGCCAGGTAGTTTTTTGCCACTGACAACGTGGGAAGGTCGAGATGAATCATCGATAAAATGGTTGTATGTTCCGAACGACGAATGTGAAGGCTCGCGGGCGGACAGGGATGATCCAGCAGGCGAAGGTCCCTGCTTAGACCTGACCTGGTCAACCTCCGATCTCAGTTGTTGGTTCTCGAAAGTGAGAGTCTTGATTTGACCCTCGAGAACCGACAGCTGAGCACGTAGGGAAAGCCAAGCCAAACTCGACTGAACGATGGACACATCTGGGTCCCCGTCCTGCGCCTTGGAAACGAACAGGTGCCCCGAAAGGTGTTGCTCGTGAGATTCGAAAAATCCTTCATCAAGTGAAGGCACGATATCACACAACGTTCGGGACGTTTGTTCTATGGAGGTGCTGAACGACACACCAGCTCCATGAGGATGAGAGGGACGAGGATGTGGGTCGAACACGACGAATACGGAATTGAAGCGTGTGGTAGCATGAGGACTGGTCGCGGTGGAAAACTTGAAGCATACAATGATGTCAGGTGGGCGGGTTATGATCATCACAGCAGACTTTTCAAGCTGGTGCATTTTTCTGGGAGGAATGACCACATGATTTTTATTAGTTCAGGAGATACACGAACAAAAGACGAAGCTGTTACTCACTTGAGGAGTCGCTGAAATTGCTCGGGTTCGGGACGGGAATGCTCAATAGACACAAGCTGAAGCGAGCTCTCGAAGATGGGAAGGCCTCGAATGTCATCCACATTGAGATCGTGATTGAGCGACCAATCCGCGCATATTTTAGTGATGTCCTTCACGTACAGAGTCAGCGATTTATACTGGACTATAGGGTTAAGACCAAGTCAACATAGGTTGACTGACCTCGATGACTTCCGGCTCCGATAGTTTATCCAAGACGTCTGACATCTCACCACAGCTTTGTTCGACGCGAAACCCGATTCTCGCGAAAGTAAGGGCTGCTAAACCACACCAAGCGATGCGGGCTTTGAGCTGATTGCTTCCCGAGAAAGAGACGAGGCAGTCATTTCCTGCCAGAACCCTTTTCGATGTACTATATTTCTGGATCCGAGAACGAGGTTTAGACATGGTGAGAGGGAGCAATTTCGTGATCGAGGATGGCTGTTGATAAACAACGACCAGAGCGCCCGGTGAGCTGGCACGACCCGAGGCCTTTCCTGAGAGTCGGCGCTCGGCGGTCAACCCGATTCTGTAACTTTGATCTAAACCTCAAAAATCAACCTCTACACTTGCTTGACTCAACCCCATAGCTCCCCGCGACTCCTCGTGTGCACTGTGCTAGTAGTTTGCCACTTCCCATCTCTCAGTTAGCAGCGTAACCGTCCGTAACATGACTTTCCATCCAATGCCATACGCTAATACATACTTGTGTAGTTCTGTCAACGACGAGTTCCTTCACGTTTTTTCGTGTACCGTAAATTTCACCACACGGTGCAGTTGGGACGCATTCCAGGCTTTACTTGATCATATCGTTGTCCGCTTCGCGAGCGGTCAGTTGTGACCGCACCTTGTCGTTTTCCCCACTCCGTCCTCTTCTTGATACTTGGTTACCTGCAGGAAGGGCACGTATGGTTGTTCTGCATCATGGTACGGCCACACTTGTAGCAGAAATAGGTGTTGCAACCAGGGGCGATACACTGACCACACACAAGATCTGTCACCCTGGGACGACTGTGCCACGAAGAAGCAAGACTGACCGTCATGAAATTGCACCCTTCGCTTCTCTGGACAGGAGTCTTGCAATCTGAAAAACGACACGGAATGGGTTATCGGTGACCAAGTCGAGCCGCAGGTGCGTGTGGGAACTCACTTGGGCAACGTTGCCACGACATCACTTTGATAAGATGGTCAAATTCAGACGACCCGTCGCATGAGTGTTTCGGTCCATCGGAAGGGATCGTCTGGTCGCAATCCTTGCACCATACGTTGGTGCAATCGACTTGAGGGCACAAGACCTTGGTCGCTTGCATGTAATCCGGTCGGTCTACGAACGATGGGCGGTTGCATCTGATGGACCACACGTCATACGCTCCGCGTTTTACTCTGGTATAGGGCAAAGTTGCTTACTGGCGACAATGAATTTGCACAATGAATTCGGCCAGCTCCATTTCCGTCCAGATTTGTAACTGATGTTCCGTGACCCCAAGACGTTCAACCAGGAACCTCGATATCGCTGGACAGGGTTATACACCCGTGAACTACTCGTCATCGTGAGAGAGAAATGATTGCTCACCAGAGGGCTGAGCACCATGGCCGTCGACCATGCATATGGGACAAAGGACTGGGAACCGTCGCTCTTGGATCTTGGAGCAAACCATCTCCTTGAGACAACCGCTGCACATCATGTGCGAGCAGTCTTCGACCTTGAAGCCGTTCTCTTGGAGATGCTCTTCTAGGCATATGCCGCAATCGAACCTTGGTTTCAAGGCATTCTGAATCCAGACCTCATCAATCTCTAGGAATTCATCGACTTCGAAACCGGAATCGGAGTCTGAGTCGACCAGCAGGTTCGTGGTGGGAGGAAGGGAGGAATTTCCCGCAAAGATACTGAGCTCGCCACCGGGTTGTGGTGTAGGACGGTGAGTAACATGATAGAGCCGAGATGGGGCAGTATTGATAGGCAGGCTTGAACCAGGGACAGAAACAGAGTAAGAAACCTCTGGGAGGAGAGTATAGACACCGTCGTGGATGGGACTATCATCCGGTCCGTAAGTGAGTTCATTGGATATCTCAGCAGGCACAGGAGGTGGATTGTCGGCGAAGATGCTAAATGCACCGCGAGATTGCTGTGAATCGGGAACTGCGGTGGCAGGTGGGGTGTCATTGGTGAAAAGGTCGAATGCGCCGGGTGGTTGTACGCTATTGGCCCTGAGGGAAGAGCGAGAAACAGAGGGCGGATCCTGGGAGAGAAGTATATGCACACTTTCATCCGTGGGACTGACATCCGATGCATCAGCGGGTTCGTTGGATATCTCAGTAGGGACTGGAGGTGGGTTGTGAGCGAAGATACTCAGTGAACCCCTGGATTTTCGCTTCGAATCGAGGGCTGGGGTGCGGAGGCGAGGGGCATCAGTAACTTTTGCAGGGCCCGGAGGGGTGTCATTGACGATACTGTTGGGAGGTCGAGACGGACCAGCGATGGAATGGATATATGTGCCGAGCGAATTCGAAGGCATGCGCGTCAACGGAGATGGCGGAGCAGGCGCGGGTCCGTGCTTGGACCTGGATTGCTCTCGTTCCCCGCGATAATTGAGGTGGTCGAGCTCCAATCTCAGTTGTTGGTTCTCAAAAGTGAGAGCGTTGAGTTGACCCTCGAGAACCGACAACTGAGCACGTAGGGAAGGGAGAGCCAAACTCGACTGAACGAGGGACTCGTCAGGGTCTCCGTCCGGCGTCCTGGCAATGAACAGGTGCAGCGAAAAGTGCTGCTCGGGAGATTCGAAAAACCCTTCATCGAGTGAAAGCACGATATCATCCAATGTTTGGGAGGTTTGTTCTATGGAGGTGCTGAACGACACGCCGGCTCCACGAGGATGAGAAGGACGGGGATGCGAGTCGAATACGACGAATACGGAACTGGAGTGTGTGGAGGGAAGAAAACTTGTCTCAGTGGAAAACTTGAAACATGCAACGACGTCCGGTTGGCGGGTTATGATCATCACAGCGGACTTCTCAAGCTGGAGCATTTTTCTAGATGGTATGTTTAGTTGACACACAACGAATTGTAATGCTCTACCCACTCGAGGACCCGATGAAAGAGCTTGGGTTCAGGATGAGCATAATCGACGGAGACAAGCTGAAGCGATCTTTCGAAGATAGGAAGGCAGCGAATATCATCAACATTAAGATGTTGATGGCCGGACCAATCCGCGCATATAGCTGTGATGTCCTTCACGTACAGAATTAGCAATCTGGCTATTCCAGCTGGTTTGGAGACTTACCCCAATCACTTCCTTTGTCGCCAGTTCATCCAAGACGTCTGACAACTCGGCGTGGCTTTGTTCGATGCAAAATCCGATTCTCGCGAAGTTAAGAGCTGCTAAAGTACACAAAGAGGTACCTTGGGCTATGAGCTGACTGGTTCCCGAGAAAGAAACCAGGCAGGTATTTCCTGCCAAAACCCGTTTCGAGATAGCGGTTGGGTTACTTTTTTCCTGGCTCCGAGAACGAGGTTCAAACATGATGAAAGCATCCCATAATCAAGGAGCGCCAGAGCTGAAGTTGATTTATATTGGGTGCCAGTGAGTCTAGCGGCATTGTCATGCTCCTTCGAACCGTGAGGCCTTGAGGCCTCAATGCCTCATGCCTCAGGGTCCTATGGAGCACTGTGACTGTGCAAGTCGAAGCACAGCTGCGATCAGTGCGATGGCTCTTCATGCATCATGTGCGATCCGCGACAATACGAATCTGGAAGTTGATCAAAATCTCCACACTTGGTCGGTATTGAACAGTCATCAGCAGGCCTGGAGGCCTGGAGGCCGGACGCCAAGCTGTAGTACGAGTACTAGATGGCTGCCATGAGTAAGACCGCGACAGGGATTTCCGAGCTACTCACATCCCAACTTGAAGTACTGGCTGACTCGGTGAGTGACTTTTCCCGCTTCCACTGGTTCCAGTGAGTTGTGACCGCATCACAACAAGTCCAACTTCTTGTGTTCCCCGCCGGAAGTTGAGTGTGTCCGAAAAGGTCCGAAATTGAACCCAACTTGGGCGCAACTTGAAGCCTTGCTGAGATCGTGACAACGAGTCAGTGCAGGTCCGTCTACCTTCGAATTCGGATCTTGGGTTGTTACCACTGGTTCGGGGAAGGGTTCTCCCAGGAGGCCTTGAGCACTGCTCTATCTTCGGTTAAAGGTACACTGCCTCGGGGCGTCAATGTGTCCTCGTGATGCTGAAGTTTACTGAAAGAACGTTGCACCCATCGTAGATACGGTCCTCGTGTTGACCCTATTTCTCTTTTATTAAGATCCCAGCTCCCAGTACGAAGACTTGAATTCATCCCATCATGAATTCCTCGCTTGACCCTTCAAGTCATCGAAACGCGGAGGACGGTGACTCCAGTGACGAAGATCTTCCGACTACAAAACTTGACAAGGGTAAACAAAGAGCTGAGGGTATGTCATGTAACAGCTAGAGTAGCGCTCGGCTTATCTTCCTTGGAGATGATCGATTAGCAGAGCCATCACATCCAAGCGCCGGAGACGCGTTCTCTTCAACTGAGCTTCCGGACATCGTTGCGGATTCTCAGTCGACGAGGTCTCGCCTATCGTCTTCCATGGATGTAAATCAACAGTTCAACAACGCAGAGATTGACGACGACGAGAGTTATCACTCGGCGTTTAGCGAAGATCCTAGGTCACATCGGGTACGTCTTTTGTGCGGCGAGTATTTCGATAAACTGAGGTGTATATCTCCCGCCAGCGCGACAATGCAGACTTGGCGCATTCCATCGAGGGCATGTATCGTATTCTAGATCTCATCTCAGAGCAGGGAAGCGGTGGTCTCGGTGAGCACGCCAGTCAAAGATGATTTTTGAGTACATCTGACATTACTATCACCAGTCGATAAGATCATCATCTCACAGAACTCCCTCGAGGCATTCATTCATTCAGTTCGCCCCGGAGCGTATACTTCGATGATTAAAATTGACTTCAAGGCACTTGACGAACACGCCATAAAGCCTGTGGGTATATATGGCAGCAAAGACGAGATCGTGCGGTTCCTACTGCAGCTCGGTGTCGTAGACGATGACATGTAACGTCTCCTAGTTGGTTTGTCTGACTCGGCGGGCTGACCCTGCATTCTCACAGGGCCACGCAACTCCTCGTCGATGCTGAGACTCATGGTCGTACAAAACCAACTCTCCGCTCTGGCTTGTATATCGTAAAACTGCCTACACAACACGACGCATCGCAACAGATCTTTCTTGTATACTGGCCGGAGCACACCACATGGGACGACTCATCGGCTTCTTCAATCACTCGCAACCGCGTCACGTTCATGAGGTTCGCTCGCTTGTATATCATCGACCTTGGCCGCACGGCTCAACTCACTTATGGCCTAGATACCTGACGAAAATGTGCGATCAGGTCATTGCTTTGATTTCACCAGAACACGCACAAACGATCGTTTGGAACGAGATTGATGAAGCGGGCGGTGATTCGGTAGACGCCGACTACGACGAGGATGAATCTGACCGTATCTGCACATTCGAGGTGTCACAAACCAACGAGCAGGAAGAGTCCGTCACTGTTCGGGACGGATTCAAGGTAATGCTCTCTGCGCACGATGATACAATGGCTGATCACCAGGGATGAAGGCTGTTTCTGAGCACATTAAGATTCCTGGAAGGCCCTCTCAAGAGGCGACGAAGCCTGACTGGCCTCCCGAACCAGTCAGGCCATTCTTGCTTTTTGGGGAGACCGCTCAGGGATTTATAACTGTTCGATATAAAGAGGCATGCCGCCCCATAGAGAACTTGAAAACGCGACCATTGTCTGCCCTACAGCTCGAAACCTACTTGTAAGATCTCCTTGAGCGGGTAGGATACTCTCTGATTAACATGTTTTATTGTGCAGGACATCCGATTGCCTTCACCTGGACGAATCTTTGGCCGAAGACGCAATGAAGATACTGGTTCGATGCGGCCTCGAGAAGCGTTTCCCGCAAGAGTGCAATCGCTGGAAGCGCGAGTCTGCGACCATTCAAAACGTGAGTTACTCACGCATGAACAATCAAATCAGCAACACTACTGCAAAGCTGCGCGGGGACTCTGCATTATTCAGAAGGGCGCTCCACGAGATGGTTGTGGAGGAGCTCCGGAAGTTGTATCCGTGGGTCCATGTTCATGTTGTTTGTTGTAGTGGAGTCATTCACCTTTGAAACACAGTGGCTTTGACCATGACATGTTCGTATATTACGGCGCACACGAGAGGTCCGCGGAAAGCCCAGGTAAGCTATCACATATGAATGGCGTAGATCGAATGCTCAGTACGATGCAGAGACTCTCGCAAAGCTGTTGGATCAATACCCAGATGCGTTCAACCAAGTCGCACAGCTACTCCAACCTGAGATCAAGAGCGCTGAAACAATCAGCGACAAACAGTATCGAGCAGCAAAACGTCGTCTGTGCCTCTTCAAGGAACTCGACCGTCTCCTGAAACAGCATCAGCCGAGCGATCAAGACCGTGCCTATATTTTAGACCTCGTCGTGAGCGGAGGCGTGGACCAAGTGATCGAAGCAATGGACAGAACATTGAACCCAAGCGCTCAGGCGTCCAAGTGGAACATAGTCGCCAAGTTCCTTCCGGGAGGCTCGGGGACTCGAGCTGAAATCGATAAGCTCGTTCACGACGTTCTGTCCACCGCGAACCAAATTCCTGACAAAATTTTTCTCGCCGAGATCGACAGCGATATCCAACAGCACCCTGAACTAAAGGAGCTCGCCGGTAGGGTAAAACAGCTTGCTTTCAAACATCTCAACGGCATTACCACGATGACGTTGACAAGACTGGTGAATGCCATGATACAACGACTGGTGGAGGAAAACGAGAAAAGGCTTAGGCGCGAATACGGAAGTCTTCGGGAAAAAGAGCAAAGGCAGCTCAGAGTGAATCTGATAGCGCGCCTCAACGGCCTTTCAGAGAACAACGGATCCAGGTCAGTCGCAGTGTCGATCTGGAACATGAGCTAACCGGTTGACAGACATACGGTGCATATCGATGCGGTTGCACCCGAGATGCAGAATTGGGGTACATATCTGATTGTTTACATGCACAGTTGCACTGATGATCTTTGGTAGCTCATACATCGACCTCTTATCGAGTGTCTGGCAAACGCGAAACACAAGTTGATGCCGCCGCGATCTACACTGTCCACCTGATGAACCTGACGGCGGAAGACCAGCACAAGCTACAGTTGGACCCTTCGGCCACTATACCTTTCCCGCGTTTCAAGTATAAGCACACTTTCAAACTTCCTCTCGGTTATTCCGTGATGTATGTTCCGCGATTCACCTCTGATACCCTTTGAGTCAACTCATCGATTTAAAGACGAGCGCAGATCCTCGAGAACGAGAAACTCTTGCTAATTGTCGCTGACCACGCCGGAAATTTGACCGTCTACCTTGAACATTTTGCCGGGATTGATGGCGCGATAGAACGTGGACGTGGTAAATCGCTGAACCGCGAAAGGATTGGCAAGGATTTCCTCCTAACCTATGACCAGGCGAAGCACATGCTTAGCGTCGTATCGTCGGACAAAGTGCGTCTCCCTGCCAAGTGCTTCTGACATGAGATTGACGTCGATCGCAGCTCCTGATACACATCTTCGTCCTCGATGAGACGCGAGGTTTCCAAGCTTTGGGTAGCGCAGTCAACCTAAGCCTTTGTTACCCCGATGGAGCTTCTATCCGGCATGCATGCTTCATCAGTGGCAGTGAGGAACTGCTTCTCGTAGACTCTCGTGCCCAAGCAAGAGTGTACTCCCTTGTTACCCTGCAATTCCGGTAAGGAATTCCTTGAACCCTTTGCAGTTTATATCTCACGAGTGCGGTAGACCTGCCACTCTCGACCTGAAACGAGTTCCGCACAGCATCAGTTCTACTCCAGATGGTGCATGCCTCCTCGTTGCACACGAGCAGGATGGCAAATTAACATTCACGGCGTACCATTGGAGTACTTTCGGCTCCACAGAGGGTATAGCGCTCGACATACCCAACCTCGTCCCTGAGGACACCCCCGTCGTGACTTCTCTGGTCAGCAGAACTGCGATACATCTCATGTCGCTCGATTTCTCCTCGTACACATGCCGATCCTACGCCCTGGATATCACACGGAAAGTCACCGAGTTCACGTTCAAGGAGACTGGCGCTCGCGGTCGTTCCTCCCGCAAAGAGAGTTTGACCGCTCACAACTGTCTCATAGACTGCCACTCCGACGTCTGGACTCGCTTCCCTGTTCTAGCGGCCGTCCAACGAGAGACAATTTCGACCTCCAGTCTCAGGAGCCAGAAGATGCTCGTGTTTGTGACTGACCGTGATTTCACGAAATATGCGCCTTATTTCGCAGACAAGATCAGCGAATTTGAGCGTGGCACTAAAAAACCGACTGGCGATGTTCTCAAATCCATCAAGGTTTCAGCTGCTCCATTCGATGTATTCTCGGACGAGCTATGTGGGAGCCAGCCTTGGAACGTCTCGGAGCTTCGAGTTGGCGAGTGGATTGTGAACTTCCTTTGTCTCATTCCGATCCATCTCGCGGTCGCAAAGGAAAATCGATTCGTTCCTCTCAAGGATGGAGTCTACTCTCCCGACCATGAGAAGTCTCTGTTGGGTGCTGATGTGAATCGCATCGTGGACACACTCTCATTTGGTTGGTATGAGTCGATCTTCCAGTCATATATGGCCTCCAAGGTACGTCACCGTTCATCTTAGCGGCTGTAATCTAACCACCAGTCACAGCCTGTTAGAGTCGTGTCGTCAATGGGAGAGCAGTCGGTTGGCAAGAGCTTTGCGCTGAATCATCTCGTCGACACGTCATTCGCCGGCTCCGCGATGAGGACTACCGAAGGTGTATGGATGTCCGTAACTCCCACCAAGGAAGCATTGATTGTAGCGCTTGACTTCGAAGGTCAGTCGGTTTCCTAGTTTATCGTTGCGCTGCCAACTTCATCATCCGTTTGCAGGTGTACACAGTATCGAAAGGTCGGCCCAGGAAGATACGTTGCTCGTTTTGTTCAACACTGCAATCTCCAACTTGGTATGTTCCCTCAGATTACAAACAGGCGCAGGAGCTGATGTTGGACTTAGGTATTGTTCAGGAACAATTTTGCTATGAGCCGTGATATCACGGGTCTTTTCCAATCTTTCCAGTCCAGTTCCACTATCTTGGATCCCGAAGCTAATCCCTCCCTATTCCGCTCAACGTTGGCCATCATTATCAAGGTATGAGGAATGCAACCCTCGGTCCACGACGTCAGCTAAATATATTGACCAGGATGTGGTCGACTCTGACAAGGCTGAGATCGTAAGAGAGTGAGTTTATTCCTTAACTTCTGGAACACGCTCATTCGGAATCGTTTTCAGGTTCTCTCTGAAGTTCCAAAGAATTGTGCAAGATGAGCAAGAAGCAAACTTCATCACTCAACTTCATGCCGGTAAACTCCATATCATTCCCTGGTAAGACGGATCACATTCATGTGGAGAACAAGTAAACTCACATCCCGTCAGGCCTGTCATTGAGTCGAAGGAGTTCTACAAACTGTTTACCCCATTGAAGCGACGCCTAGGCGAACAGGAGATTACCCACGAAGCAGCGGGAGAATTTCTACATATGATGAAGACCTTGATGGCGAAATTGAAGGTGAGTGTTTCTCTCGTGCCTCTACTTTTCATCGCTCACACGCGGCTTCTTTCAAGGCAAATGACTGGGGAGCCATGTCACGTAAGCGATCACACTTGAATCGCAGTCTTTGTCTTGACGCCATGCAGAAACGATGGCATCCCACCGAGCACAGCTGATCTCCACACTTCTCCCAAATGCGTTGGCTTTTGGAGTTACGGAGATCGAGCCGGAGCTTGAGCCACTGAAGGTAACATCCCTGCGACCTTCCTAGCCGTCGGCTCACTCATCGCCACACTAGAACTTGGATACAGATGTGCCGGTCGATCTTCCCGATACCGAGCACCAGTTATTCATTGCCGGGGGCGGTGCCGAACAATCTGCGTTGCGCGAAAACATTCTAATGCTTCTCCAGAAGGACTGGGACAGGTTCGAATCGCGCCAACGAGTCCCAGAAGACGAATGGATCGAGGGACTCTCCGAACACCTTGACAACATCGTCGACCTACGAATTGCCCACGTGGAAAAGTGGCTTACGCAGAATCTATCGCGATTCCAGAGCGGACATGCGAGCATCGACGAGCTGAATAGAAACTTTGAAAACGCGATTCTCGATCTGAAGAGCAACGTACAGCTCTGCAGCCTGCAGTGTGCTGGTTGTCAGCTTCTTTGTGTACAGAGTCGCCTCCACGACGGAGCGCATGACTGTCGGACGGATCATCGTTGCGTGCACGATTGTGATTTCTGTCTGGAAGGTTCTGTGGAGCATAAGCGATGTACCGTGCCGTGAGTGAACGTTTGAACTTCGATCTGCTATGTTCAGTCGTTTATCGCTGTTGTTGATATAGAGCTGGCCATGCGGGCAAACATATGTAAGCCTCGTGGTTTAGTTGAAAGTGTTGTGACTCACAATCCGCAGATGTGTTCCGACGCAGCACATGTGCGCGAAGCCGTGTCGATTCTCGGGAAAGCATGGGTGTCTCGATGTGTGCGCGAAGGTGAGAAACTCAGCCCGAACTCAGCTCCTTCAACTATCTTACGTTGCTCCCATAACAAAGATAACCGACCATCCAGACCAAGACGGTCATCTATGTGCTGCGCCTGTGCATGCCTGCGGAGAGGTGAGATGATCAGTTGGTTCAAAGAGGACCCCTGTAACCTCCCGTTTCCCTAGCCATGCGGCCTCGCCAAAGTAAAACTGGCTGATGGTCCTAAATATTCATGCCCTGGGAAATGCCGTATACCTAGGTAGTGTTTATTGTAATGTTTCTCTGTGCAAAGTGTTTACGGAGTACCTAGTGGCGTTGATCATGCTCGCCATCAGTGCGAGGCTCGCTTTTGTTCCATCAAGTGCCAACTGTGTAGACGCTTGTGTTCCGAACAGGACCACATGCACGGTCTTGGATCAGGTGCAGTTCATCTTTGCGGGTACGTACGCGCGCGTGTGCGGCTTGACAAGGATACGCGTACGCTGACCAACACACAGTCAAGAGCACATGTGCCCCGAGGAGTGCACTGCAAAAGGAATATGCCAAATTGATACTGCTCCCCACTCGATCGAAGTCACCTTTACCGGACGAAACGAGACGTTTCAATATACCAAGGTATGGCACTATTTTTACGAGAGGGGTTTGATTTCATGCTGATGGATCTCATGCAGTACACTCAAGGTTTGGTTTCATTTCACTGCCGAGTATCCTCACTGACAATGCTCGAAAAGTTGCCAAACGAATGAGATGCATAAAGCCTATTCCGGCTGGTGCCACGATGCATCCTGGGTCACATGAGCACAGCCTAGACAAGAACGTGGTGCACTTCTGTGAAACTAGGTATGACGGCCACAAAGTGATATCCATCCCACCGTCTTGACGATCATGCAGATGCAAAAACTGCGATTACTTTTGTACGCTACCTCTTGGTAAGCTGGGAGTGTGTCTTTCTATTTCGCAGACGGCGCTGATAGGCTCCTAGGTCATCCGCAGCAAGAGCACGAGACTCGTCATGGGTCCATGTCGCACACCCGTTGGGCCATAGACGGTCCCGATGACGTACCGCTAGAGATTGGCGGCAGGAAGTTCTCCAGCAATGACGAGGGTGCACCGATGATGTGTAGTCTTGTCTGCCAAGCGCTGGGGAGGCACGTGCACATTGACTATTGTCGCGCTACTGGAGAAGATGCTTGTACGGGTAGCGAGGAGTTACAGCACCTCACACAGCGATTACAACCCAATCCGGAGAGACCAAAAGACGTCCTCACGCACAATCTATTCTGGAAACGAAGTGGTAAGGCAGAGCCGATTGCGCCTGAATCCTTGCTGAATGATGCACAGGGTTCAGGGACCCGTACTCAAAGGAGGATCAGGCCATCTTCACCAGATGGTATGTCTCAATTTTACAGTAAACCTTGCACCTGATTGATGTTTCGATAGTGATTCTATGTGTAGCGGTACGCGGGTGTTTGGAAGGCTTACTTGTAGTAGTGATCTCATCCAATCCGTAGGTCCAGAACACACCGCCGAAAGTGGAAATCCCGCTGTGCCCTCATACTGTGTTCTCCCTCTCTTCCATGCGCCATTGGATCCGAACACAGCGGCACCTGGGGTGGGATACATCTCTCAAGATGGACATCAGTTTGCTTGTCGTAACCCGGTTGTGATGCAGCAAGCTTTCCATATGTAAGGCCTTTTCTTTTGTGGACAGTTCAATGCGACTGAATGTTAACATTACAGCATCTTTGTCGTTGACTAGTGCGTGGTTTTCATTCTCGTTCTCTCCAAACTCCTCACCTCGAGCCAAAAAGCTCTGGTTCAATGGGTATTGATGATAGAAAACCTCTCGCCGGCACGCCAGTTACAGCCCGGATCGCTGCCGCTGCAAACAATAGATACGGTGCTGTTCTTTCATCGTTATATGGGTTCTGGGCCACTCGTGCTACAGCACTTGCCGGCTCGAAGGCTGTGCGACGAGATGCGTACAGCGTGGTCTTGTTTGACCATAATGTTGAGTCCCTTCTCGTGAACGATTTCGCGAGCACACCCGACCAGCTACTGGAAATACTTCTCCGTTATCGTCCTGACGACGGAGGCACGAATTTTACTCTTGCGATTTCGAGAGCTCAAGAGATCGTGGCACAAAGTTGGAGCACAGAAAGGTGAGCCATCACATCTTGTCACTCATCACCAGTACTCACCTACACCCGTGAAGATCACCGGTCATTATCTTCCTGTCGGATGGTGATGCAGCCATCAACGATCAAGTCATGCAGGACCTCTGCCGCTCTTCCATTCGACTCGGGTGAGTATCTCCCGCTCATTGGTTCCGCGTGATCGCGCGTTCATGATCGAAACAGCAAAGCCTTGTCTTTCCACGCTGTCTCGTTTGGTCCTGAAGGCTCCTCGAGGTTCCTTGTCAGGATGACCGATATCGCGCGCGACGCCCAGAATAAACTGGATCCAGCCATCGCTACAATCACATCTTCATATACGCAAGCACTTGATACGGTACGTGCTTCGAGTAAGGCTTCGATCCACGTGTATCAACTGAAATCGACCACTGCTAGGTCCAACTCGCGGAGACGTTCTTGGGAATTGCCGAATCGTTGAGAAAACCAAGGGGTGCACTGTTGCACTAATTTGATCTTGGACCCATAAGAATGAATGGTTTCGTACTCGTTATGTAGGATTGTAGTAGTTGAAAAGTAGAATCGTGTTATAAAAATCTGTCAGTATGCTAACCCACGGCTGGGACACGATTCAGTCGCTGGATTGAGGGCGTAGGCTAACTTTGATCAGATACCTCCTCGAGGATCGGTTCCTGAGCAGAAAATAGGTGATTACCGGTCAGGGGTTAATTTCCCGAATTGGATGGGGCCCTCCGCCTCGAGTTTGCATCCGCCATCATCGACTTCGCCGTCGACCAAGTTGTTGCTCATCGTCGTGCACAGCGAGCACACCAACTTTCAACTAAACAACTGGTTTGTTGACATACTTACTTATTCTCCGTAATTAACAGCGAGCAGCGACGTTGGCAAATGGTCCACCGCGCACCAGACTCGCGTCTCCTCAACAATCTCATCACACACGAGAAAGAATACACTAAACACCTCTCCGCTCTTTTCCCCATCTCACACACCGCACTCGCTTCTCTTTCTGCTTTCACTGCTGCTTATCCCGCTCCATCCACTCCACATGCGACACCCTCCCAGACACTCGCTGCCGTCGTTGACGTATTGGCGACCGCAGATGATGCGTTGCAAAGGTACAATAAGGCTATGGAGGCTTGGAGGGAGCAATTAGTTTCGTTGAAGAAACTTGAGGATGACCTTGGTGCCATCTTACGCGACCGCGACATCCTGTGTGTCTCGCCCCTTTGTTGCACCCCTCCGTGACTGACAATGCGACAGCGTCACCCGTCTCATCAAAGCCTCCAAATCTACTAAATCATCCCGTGACGTTCGCTCGTCTCTATTGATTCCACCCGGTTCTGCTTCCATGTCATCTCTCCCGTCTACCATTTCGTCATCCCATGCTGGAACCTCCAGCAGCAAACTCGCACAGGCACAAGCCGAACTTCAGGCCTGCGAGGCACATCTCACTTCCAAAGAACGTGAACTCGAGGCTCGTCGCATGGCTGTCGCTCGTGAGGGTCTGGGTGCACGTTGTCGTGCACTCATCGATTGTGGTTGGGTATGGGGCGAAATGGGTAAGCAAGGTCTGCAGGCATTGCAAGCCCTCAGTGGAACTGCGAAAAATGGTATGACGTTGCATTCTATGGCCTTTTTTGCATACATTCCTACGTCTTACATCCCCACAATAGCTTCGAAACCGTTACCTGTTCCCTCCCCTTATCGCTCCACAGAGCATACACCCTCACATCGCACCAACAACCCTACCTCATACGCCTCAGATAATTCATCTCTTACTCCCTCCCAAAGTGCGTCTCAAATGGCACCCCGATCTGCCGAGACAAGCGTAGAAGGTCCCCCTTCGAGAGGCAATCATCTTGATTCCTCCCCCGAACGTACATACACTCTACCTCCTGCACACGCCATCTCCGACCTCGCGTTTCCCACTGTGGTCCGCTCTCAATCCCAACGCACGTCTCCGACTTCCCAACCCGAACCGGGAAGGAAGCGTAGCAAGCGTCAACGTCGTCCTCCATCTCAACACATCGCCGAAGTTGACGAAGACGAGGATGACGCACCCGCACTCGTACCCATAGTCACGGTCACCAACCCATCCATCACACCCGCCACTCGTTTTCCATTTTCCAGTGCTCGTGCGAACGACAGTGCCAGCATCCACGATAGCAGCTCCGACGAAGACCCCCCTCGAGGACCTCTCGAGATCATCGAGAACGATCCCTTTGCACAGATGAAACAAAGAGCTTCCCATAGCCCATCCCCAACGACCAATTCTCAAAGATTCACAGCCACTCCCTCTCCGCAACTATCGGTGGCTAAGCCACGCGAACGCAAGACCTCGATGGCATTCTTCGGCTCCATTCGTGGTCTGTTCCGTCATAAACCCAAAGAACGAGGGTCGGTTGAGTGGGAAGAGGGTCAAGGTCAATATTCACCGACTCGGAATAAACCGAGAGGTGGTTCGAATGGATGGGTGACGCGAACGGATGCGAGGCTCAAGTCGAAAGGAACGGGTGATAGTTCAGACGAGGACGTTCCGACACCGCGAGCCTCGGTGACCCCAACTGGACATGCGACAGGGTCTAAGCTGCGCAAGGGACGTCTAGGGGTTCAGAATGGATCGTCACCGGGAACGACACCTGGTGTCGATGGGTGGATGACGGACAGTGCGACGATGGCGAACCGCAGGGAGACCATCAAGCGAAAGAAGAAGAAGTCCGTCGCCGACCTTAGGGGAGGCGATCATGGTCATTCAGATAACGAGGTCGAACGAAGGCAAGGGGATACTCCCCGCGCAAACGGTGGTCCTTTAGCTCAAGAGTCAACGCTCCAGACCCAGCCTCAGTCTCAACAGTCTGCGAAAGCTGCGCCATTTGATTCGCTCGCTCGTCGTTCGTCCACCTCGAAGAGCGTTACGCCTGTACCTACCAACTATAGTCCACGGCGTATGACGACAGACTTCTCAGGTGGTGTGGGCGGAACGGGCTCAAAAGAGACGACCTCCCCTCCAGGTTCTGCGTATCGTTCAGTCTCAGCCTCCGCCTCCGCGTCCATCACCCCAACCCTTAGCCGCGTCCACACAGACGCTAGCACTGTGTCCAAACCCAAAGCCAAGAAAGACGGCTCGAAACATGGCGTTCACTATGCCAACGGCAACGTGAGCCAGAGCCTGATGAGCATCGTTGCAGACGTGACGCGACAGAACCGAGAGGGATGGGCAACCGCCGGGACGGCTCCCGATGGCAGCATCACAGCGGTGCAACTTGAAATTCCAAAGGCACCTAGTCTGACAACGCCTGTCCCGACTGCTGAGCACCAGAAGACGCGTTCGTTGGATATTCCACGTGCGCCGGCTAGTGTGGCGACTGTCCCTATCCTCCCTGAAGGTCGGGGGTCTGCAGACGCTGGCCATGGCGCAACCCAGCCTCAGGCGAAGGCTCACGGTCATGGTCACCACCGCTCGGTCAGCACTCCTGCGGCGCATGACGTTGTGTCGTCGCCCAGCTCGGCCAACGTGAACGGGACGCCCGCGAATCAGACGAATGGACGGGCCCTTCCTAAACTTCCCCTAAGGTCGGCGCTGAGGAACTCGAGTCGAACGCCGTCACCGAGTCCAGCGAGGTTTGCGGACGCTGGCACTCAGAGGGAGATGGGCAAGGTGCAAGAGGCGCCGGTGTCTGACGCTACCCCTGAGCCGGCGGAGCGAGGAAGATCACCTTCGTTGGCATCTATATCGTCGTATGTGACTGTGAGGGAGAGTTTTGAGGATGATGTGGCTGAGCCTGAACCCGACGGAGCTTTAGGACGCCCGTTCACTCCGCCCCCACGTTCGTCCTCTTTACCACCACACAGGTCCTCTCTACCACCACCACCACGCACGTCCTCACCTCCATTTTCGTTCCCCCCACCACCTGTAGAGTCACCGCCGCCTCAGAAAGCTCCCCGTTATTTCTCGGGACAGCAAGAAGATGTTGGGAGCGGGAGCGCACCGCCCTCGTCGACTGTATCGGCGGAAACCATACCGCGACGGAAGAGCGTGCGCGTGTCGTTGCCACCTACGTTTTCGCCCAGCCCACCGGCGACATACGATGACGATGACGACGCCACCTACGAGCCTTGGAGCGACGTGAAACGGTCAGGTGGTTCGGAGGGTGGGTGGAAGATGAGGAACGGACATGCTCGAGTCGGGGATGGGGCTGGGGCTGGGACTGGGACTGGGGTTGGTGTTTGGGAGGATTCGAGTGAGGAGGACGCGGATTATGCGAGGGCCCGGAAGTTGTTGAGTCGTGTTGGCAAGAAGGAGAAGGAACGAGATGGTGGCAAGGGTAAGGGCAAGGGTAAGGTATGATGCTGGATGCTGGATGTTGGATGCTTTCAATTTGATGCATTCGTTTGGTTTTTCGTATCGTTGGCTCTCACATGCACGTTTTATTCGTGGATCGCATCGGGTTTCGTTTTCGAATTTGTTATCTTATGTTCGATTCGTTGTTAAAAGTATTCTTCATCTTATTTTTTTTTTCCTAGTAGGATTTTTAGTGGTCTGGCTAGCGCTTTTCCCAAATGAGATTAGACATTTGTCAAACGGACGCAGCCCTTGAAGTGGGGCAGGACGGTGAGTAACACGATAGAGCCGAGATGGTTGGGTCGCTGTAAGCTGGCCACACTCAATCGTAAGTAGTGAAGCGCTCTTTCATCCGAGAAAACTTTACAATGCTTTCAATCTGCTAGAGTTCGTAACCATACGCGTGAAAAATCAGGAGCCTGACACCCGATGTGAACGCCCCTTCAGAAGAACAGCCACTTTCAAGATTGTCTTGAAATCGTGCTCCTTCTCTGCTTTCTCTTTTTCATACTCAGTTCCCCCTTGCACAAAAACCCGCGAATCAGCAAGTCGACGTAAGATATCCTCCAGCATGTCCTCGACCATCTTGACTATCTCCTCCCCATGCTCCGCCGGCAAGAGCCAACCACGGTGGAACTTGTTGGAAACACCAGGGAACTTCCAATGCGGATAGATTGACTACATGTCGTTTTGGGATGCAAAGACATATGCAGCACACCCGAGGCACGGTAGCTTGCTGACTCCTATTGCCATGCCATGAACTCGAATGTTGTTCTTCAAGTAGCGGATAAGCTGTAACTCGCAGTGAAGACGAGGGACGACGGTATCGCCTTTCTGGAAAACCTGGGAGTCGAGAGTGCTGCCGTCTGTTGAAAGCGACACGTCGGGGAGGCGTGCGGAGAGAAACTGTTCGAGGCGATTTTTGGCGGAGAACGGCCACTGAAACGGTACTCCGTGTTGGGCCGGTAGTTCCGCGATATCTCCCACCCACTCAATACTGATCCCTGGACCACCGGCAAGGAAGTCTTGAAGATCGGGCCCAAGAGTCCTCATGAACATCTTGAATCCTTCCATGACGAGCAACTGCGCATCAGCGAGGTAATGGGCGACATGCCGGATGCGGCGATTGAGCCTCAACAGCCATTCCAGGCCCAGTTTGGGGATATCAAGTGCAATCTGGGAAGAGGGGAGAGTGTTGAAGAATCGGCTGCAGGCCATTGCTTCAGCATAAAGACAAGCGTGCGGCGGAAACATATCATCGCAGGCGGCGATGAGGTCATGGAAAACCTTGAGAAGCATGTCACCCGGCCCTGATTCCGCACCCGTGTTGTAAATGTCTTTGAAGACCCCAGCAAGCAACGGATCTTGTTTTGGCGAAGCAGGAGACTCGGCTCACGCCTTGACCAGGGTCTCGAAGATATCCCCTCCTTTCTGTGAGTCAGCAGCGCCTAATGTCTGTGGGATCTGTGGACGCTCATTGAACATCGTCGTGATGTTCTCCATCTCACGCTCAATGTGTGAAATTGAGGTGATGGTCGCGTGCTCGAAAAGCAGGAAGGTAGCAGTGTCGATATCGTCGTCTTGATATGTGCACATGGCTTTGCGAAGGACAGTTAGAAAGGCATCAACGTTTTTCATGTCCTGGGGCTCAGATTTGCCGCGATTTGCTGCGATATATAATGTGATTCCTGGATGTGAGGTGACCAGAGCTGCGGCAACCGTGTCTCCTTCAGCCTCCCGAACGAAGGAGGCGGCTACCCAGCTGAGAATTCGGGTCATCTTGTCATTTTTCATTGCTTCATTGGGAGTTAAGAAAGGAGAGGGTGTTAAGGTGCAAAGGTACCGGAGCAAGGCGAGATTGCCCATGACATTTGTCTGTTGGTACTGTTTAGAATCGTGAGTCAACAAGGAATTAAGAGGAATGAACCGAGTACAAACATCCAACGATACAGTTTCCTATGTAGAAATGAGAAATAAGTACGGGTGATTATCCCTGCCAGTCCCTGGTGTTCGGATTTGCACTCGCCGAGGTCGACATTGCGTGTTTCAATGAAAGTAGCGGTATCATCCATAGTAATGCATGATGCACATCCGAGTTTCGTTCCTACAGTAACCCCTATGTTCTGACTCGCACCGTGACAACCACATCGGGCAATCAATTGATTATTTTCCTGGACACAACATCAAGGCTCCCATAGCTATCACCAACTATAAACTCGTCGAAGAATATTTACTGTAAGTTTCGCAGTCTAGACGTTGTTTCTCAAAAGTACAGCACATATCGCGGACGAGATCCCACAAAAATGAGTGTTGTGTCGCTTGTTACGACTCGGAGGTTTTCTCGGCTATAATCTAGAGACAAAACAAGACGCCGTGTAGTACCATAACGATGATGAAACTAAAGACCCCAAAAACCGCAAAACAAAAATAAACAAAAGAAATAAAGAATCATTATCACGGATGTATATATAAACCAACTTGTCAAAACCATTACCCCACTTACTCTTCACTGGTTATCAACACTGCTCGTCGTCGCGTCCATTCCGCCTGTCTCCGGCATCGACTCTTCGTGGGCCTGCTTGATGTGCACGCGGAGTGCGCTTCGTATGTAGGTCCTTCCGCAGTGGTCACACTCTTCAAAAAGAGTCTCTGCATCGTCTCGACTGATCCCGAATCCAAGCCTCATGGCGCTTAGTGCCTCCACCTCACGCTCACTGAATTCTTCCCCCATCAATCTCGACGGTCCAGCCATGGGAGCGGGTGCGGGACCAGCAATGGGAGTGGGACCAGTTTCGTTCAAAAGTAAGCCTCCGACTGAGACCCTGCGACGTGGTGACTGATTGGGCGTAGATTGCTGTGATACGCTGCGATGATTAGGAGAGACATCTAACATGTATTTAGTTGATAGTAATAAATCATAAATGGATGGACTCACTCATACGATGATGACGATACGGATGATGGGGTGTAAGATGACGATGTGAGGTGAGGGCAAGTGGCTGTTGCTGCCCACTGCGAAGTTGCCTAACATCAGGATACATCGAGGTGTGAATACCGATGTAGCCATCAACGTAGGGGGCCGGATGTTGGAGTAATGTCGGGTCTCGCATAACCATGCAGCGCCATCGAGAGAGCACAGCCTGAAAATCTGGGTTGCCAACTAGCAGGAGATAAATGTTCAGTGTGGCAGTCACATTAGAGGAGGTACTTACACGACGATGTTGGAAGGTGCTCGTAAGCAGATTCCAACATTGTCATCATGTGGATCTTGGTTAGATCAACTAACAACGAGTCAAGTAGATGCTCCGAACACATATCAGAAAACTTACGATAGAATCCGCATTGATTATCAAGATGGTGGCAGCGTACCACGGTATGTCGTGAAAGGAATTCATTGATGAAGCGCGCTGGGGTTGGTTGACCAGATATGAGTGCACAAAAGCACTCCAATACCAACCCGCGCCGCTCCATCCAATTAAACATGCCGCTCGGAACGATCCGAGCGCCAAGTGGCCCGAGCGGACTGTGCAACCGTTGAGCATCATGCGTGCGGGAGTTCGAACAAGAATGACTTACTATGCGACTGTTATGATACGGCCAAGGTCACGGGCGTAGATGACGAGGTCGGTGGTGGTGCGTTGCGCGACGACACAAGGGTGAAAGACAGTAGCAATGGGCATCGGGATGCGGGGGACAATGGCGGGAATCGGGAGCGCTGGTAACGGAGACGATGCGCGAGTGGTGGGAGAAGATGCACGAGTGGCGGGAGACGATGTGCGAACAGCAGGCATGATGGAGAGAATACTGGTTAGCACTAATGACGAGGGTCGAAGTGAGGAGGACTCACCACCGGCACTTTCGAGCCCTTATATACCTAACTCATGCTTCATCTGGCAAAATCTTGAAGTTCGGATGCCGCCGTTGGATGATGTCAATGGTTTTGGTCCGGAGGCTGCAAAACGGCAGCGCTATCGTGAAGCGCTCACTATCGGACAGTTAAAACAACGATTACTTACCTGATCTCACAGCGTAGCGAGATTGCGGGCTGGAGCGATTGCGTGAAGCGGTGGGTTTCCTGCAGGAGATTGGACGAGATCTCGTCAAGAATACTTGGCAGATAAATCAGATATTGGGATACGTACCGTGAACCATTCAAACGGGCCTTTTTCGTTTGTCACCAACCACCTCATCCTTCCGAAAATGAGCGCGGCGAAGTCTTCGTATATTTCGCTAGGTCCTTCAAGCGCCGGATGTTGTATGGAATAAATGGCGACATTGGGTGAGAGGGTGGTGTTGAAGTCGGAGCGCAGCAGCGACGGAGGTTTGGTAGTCGTCGTAGCAAGGAAAATAGAGGAAGACCGTGGTAAGTATTCCATTTGCTGTGCCACAACATCTAATTATTTACCATAAATGGAAGGCTTGCGCGTTGTCCTCAGACTATGACCAGCGAACGCGACCCCCCACTTCAACGCTAAAAAATCAGGTATGAAGACAACGAAGACACATATAAAGCTGGTGAGTGCGCTGAACGGTCCCCTCGTTTCATGGGTACTCACTCCTCCTACTCTCAATTTGCAGCGCTCGCGGCACAGGTAGCCACTCACATGCTACCTGGGCCGTCGTCGTCGTCGTCCTCGCTATTTTATCCATCACCATCTCTGAGTCAACCATCGCCACCATCACCGTCGTCCTCGTCCTCGCCGTTGTATCTGTCGCCATCACTGGCACCATCTCAATCATCGCCGCCATTTCAACACCCACCGCTCCAACCATCACCCTTTCCGCTTCACCCTCTCCGCTCATCATCTCAGTCTTATCCTTCACTGTTCGGACTATCTCCCCCATTGCTTGGACCTTCTCCCTTACCATCTGAGCCCTCGTCATCGCCGTCGCCATCACCATTTTCCACCTCTTCGCCAGCTCCCGCCGTTCTTGCTTCGCGCTATGAGCCTCCGCAGTCACGCCCTTTCACGGACATCGAGATCCGTCAAGGCCTTAACAAGGTCACCCGTGAGACCATTGCCCATCGCATTGTCAACCATCCCCATGATGTGATCGTCGAGTATCCAGAGACAGGTGACTTGCCAAACATCGCTGTCGCCCACGTTTTCAGTGTCAACCCAGTTCCCCACTTGTTCTATAATCCCCGTTTTAATTTTCAGTATTCGTTGGGTGATGAACACGGCGGGAACAATGAGGTCACTTGTAAGATGCTACAGAGCATATCATCGGGTGGGCCGGTTCGGTGCTCAAAGCTTCGGACTACATGTAGGTCTACTTATGTTTTTAAATATCTTTCCTTGGGCTAATGTTCTTTTTAACAGGTCGAGGACTTAAATACTGCATGTTTCGACCATATTCCGCTGTGGGGCACTCGTTTACGAGCCGTCCGGCGCTCTCGCTCGAGACTGCTGCGTCTCACGCTATGAGCCGGTCACCGATGGACGACGCCCATGTGGAGGTTTTCAATAAGACCCTAGGCTTCTTTTGTGCCCTCCTTGAGAAGGGGTGCTCGTTTTCGTCTGTAGCAGACTTTCCTGACGCGAGTGACACAATCCAACAAGATAACAACCCCCCGATCACTGAGAATATTGATGACGAGCCACAAAGGAGCCAACGCAAGCATCAGGTTCGCAGGTGTCATGGCCGCCTCGAGCTTCGGCATGACAGCTATAATCAACCATATATTCAGTAAGTTAATGTCATCCGAGTCTTCTCTTCGACATGCTTATAAATTATGTTCAAGGTGCGCGAAGCGCTCGCTCGAGTCCGAGGATGCTCACCTACTCCTGCGCAATCTGCAGGAGTTCGACATTCCCTATCTTCACGCGCTACTCAAGGATGACAGCGCGTGGTATCTGCAGGTCGAGAGACATGCGCAATCACTTGGCATTGGCCCTCTCGCTCCCTGCACGTTCGCTGCATCTCCGAATGAACAGAAGTCCCAGTGTCGTAAGTATTTTCCTATTTTTCTTTTTTCGCGAATGTTGACATTCGTTTGACAGCGAATTACCACCGCGACGCGCATAACAAGCTTCGTCGCGGCCCACTTCTCAAAGGCACGCCAAAGTGCACAACAATATACGATGTATATGTCCCTTGTGACCTCCTCGATTGTCCCCATGTCCTCGTCGTGTCCACTAACCCCCACAACCACCCCCCTCCACTTCCGATCAAGACACCACCCCAACTAACCAACTGCCTCGAATCGCTATTATTACGCCTTGAATGGAAACTTGCTGACGCAACCCCCCGACGACTAGCGCTTGATTCCGGCTTCGTCCACGGCCTCCGGGATGCTCTTGGGTGGACACACTACGAACGCGATCCGTCCCCGCACGATCTCCACCCATCACTTGGGAACCTCGACCACTTTCGCCGTGTCATACATGATCTACGCAAGTTCAACTTTCCCTACGGAACGGGATTTCAAGGTCTGTAATATGTTATTATTGTTCTTTTATTTTCTATTGTTGATCCCCCACTACAGGTGCTCAAGAACTCGTGCGCAAACATGAGCGCCTACCGCTCGATCATCGCTATCTGCGATGTGTCGAGGAGTATGACCTCGCCAGCAATGATGAGTTTAAGCTCATCATTTGCATGTCGGCGAGGATGTCATTGCTCCTGGTTCACGCCAGGAGAATCTCCATTGACACCTCGTTTAAACGGGTCCATGGATGGCAAGAATTCGAGATAGAGGGATGGGACAATACCCATCAGAGATGTAATTTTCTTTTGGGCGCGTGTGACATAACATATTACTAATCCGACCATAGCGGTCGTCTTAGCGCGCGCGTTTACAACCTTGCAGTCTGCGGACGCACATGTGATCCTCTTTCGCCGCATCTTCGAGATAGCAAGACAAGACACTGGTGTCCCAGTCCGCTTTTTTCACATACATGGCATAGGCATCGAGTCCGTTGTTGCGGACGGTCATCGCGGGCAAGCCCTAGGTATGTTTTTTCTCTCTTTGACATCTCCTTCACAATCTGACATTCTTACAGGACTAGGAAGATTTTGTGTAGAACTCTGCAGAGACAATTGGTGGCCTTGTAAATACGAGCATCATCGCCACATGCGAGAGCTTGATCCCTATGATCATTTGCGGCGATTCTTTCGTGTTTGCGTAGTTCACTTCAAGCGAAACATTCAACCACTTCGTCATGAGCTCCCACCGGATGTTATCCAAGCCATGCATAGTATTGCATCTGCGGAACCACATGTCCATTTCGATGCTACACTAGCTAAGATCCGTAGTGGGGGTCCAAGAGCCAAAGGTATGTGATCTACTTCAACGAGTAACAAATGCTAAATCTGCCAAAGCCTGGTTGAAAGATAAGGAAACCGCAAAGTTTATGATACCCACCCTTTATCAACCACGTAGCCTCATCCCGCCATATATCTGGAAAGCTTCCCCATCAACAACTAATGGGAACGAACAAGCGCATCGGAATATAAATCGGGATGGCATTGGACTTACTCTGCTTGCGGGCATCATGCAAGGACAACAGCACGATATGCGCATGATATCTGGCATTGATCTTCATGTCAGCCACGGAATAAACTCTAGGGACACAGTAGCAACACATACCTTCCGTGCAACACGCTCTGTAAGCCGAACAGGTATGACAGACGTGCTCAATAGCAGCCGACCAAAGACTAACACAACGACTAGTTCGTGTTCAACAGCGGCAGCATAACACCCGAAAGACAAGTCGTAAAGTAACACCCAGACAACAGCAGCTACTAGCAAGCAATGAGCTACTCCGGCGACAGCAAGAGACCAATAATACCTTTGGAAACGCTATACCCCCCCCATTCATCATCCAACATGATCCACTACATCTCGCGGACACAACCATCAAATCAACGACACGACGAAGCCACGAAATGACAATTTCAACCTACAGTACACTCACCGACGCACTAGATTCTAACACGCACGGAAAACCCGAGCAAGTAATTAGCGTAGACACGACGCCCGAGCCACTGCGACTCACCGTATACGATCCCCACCTCCACCATAGCAGGTTCAGTACGCTGTCAGGCGCTCTGGGCTGAAACACACGAGGACGGATACAGACAGTCCGCTACTGGTGGTAGGAATGACGGAGGGACGATGGGAGAGGAGAGCGGCCAGCGTGTTGGAAGGACGGAGGGAGGATGTGGGGGGAGGGCGGCCAGCGTGTTGAGCAATGAGCGTGTGGGGATGGTGGTGGATGCGGTTGAAGAGGGTTGTGTTTAAAAAGCAGAAAATACGTTAGTAAACAAACAAGAATAAATAAAGTGTCGCTACTCACTGTCAGTGTCTGGGGTCTCTCGGATACAGTATGTTGGAGTTTGCTGGTGCCTTGAAATCGCTAGCCGAGAAAACCTCCGAGTCGTAACAAGCGACCCAAGACTCCACAAAAATGACAGCGAAATGCGTCAGGGTTCAATAATGTCGTAAGTTCAGAAAACGTGTTTCAATATAGCCCCCGGTAAGGCGAGACCTCCCCTTCAAGTCGTGTCGCTCAGGTTGCGAGTAACGTCGCCCCAACGCTTCAAAGCTCACCCACGAACTCTCGGGAAACCTCAGAATCTCTCAACCAGGCGCAAGAATGAGATTGATCATGTGTTCTCACCTCGCTCTTCGTAACCGCATGGATGTTCTCTTGTTTGCAAGCACGACCGAGGGGGCTATGGAGGATTTGGGGTACGTACGGTTTTTGTAGGACCTCTTCTTTGCGGATCTCATCAAATCATCGTTTGTTGCAGAGGAGCTGGTGCACAGGCGACCGAAGCGACAAAGAACGAATCAGTCTCTGTGTCACTCTCAGCGTCGAACGTGGCGCCGGATAAATCAGATGATGCCGCATCCAAGACCATTCAAGTTCTCCGAGTCCCAGAAGAGATTCTTGTCATCATCCTTGACGATGTGGTCACCTCCGAGTCTTCGTCATGTCGCTGTCAAAGTAAAGGCGCCAACAACACCATGTTGATGAGCCCTCCAAGAAGACTCGCACAGGTTTGCCGAGCTTGGCGAGAAACCGTATTTTCCTGCCCGGTTCTCTGGAGGCACATCCACCTCGCACCGTTCCATTCAATAACCGCATTGAAGGAGCATCTGAGGAACTCTTCCCCCTTTCCAATCGACATTGTGGTGCACCAGTGGCCGTTCCGAAGCCCTATCCCTGCGTCAGGACCACTGTCGATCACAACACTCACCGCTCAGCTCCATTCAATTCTTTCGACGACGGAAACGGATCCTATGGCAGCCTGTAGCAGGGTCCGGTCCGTCACCATCAATGCTACCGAGTGCAGCTCGTTCATCAATTTCGTCCTTCAAACATGGACTGGACGCGGATCCAAGTTTCCTGCCCTACGTCGAGTCTCGATGAATGGTAACCTGTGCGCGACATGGTCGAGAGCCTGCTTCTTCGATGGGAAGAATGCACCCGGCTTAGAAATCCTCGAGTTAACCAATGTCATGAGCGCTCACAACGCCAACAGACTACCCTGGGGAATTGGACTCAATCTCACCACGCTCGTTTGGAGTGCACCCCCTCAAAAAGACGGTTCATTGATCATCTCCGCGACGGTCTTTCACCATATCATATCTTCTTTCCCGAGCTTGACGACGCTCGAGATGCATGGACAAGTTCTTTCGCCCGACTCCGTTGCCGTGGATAGTCTCATAAGTGCGGGGGTCGCTTCGCTCAATCACATCGACGTTCTGAGGGTTCGAGGAAACGCGTTCACGAGCCCGAGCACCGCGTTCATCTTCCTCTGCTTCTTTCCATCGTTGAAACATCTGGTCATTCGGGGAAGATCCTGCACCGGTCCCATCACTTCTCGAACGATTTTGCACGCTATGAATGCGTTCATTCAGTATCCTAGGCTTCTTCCCTGTTTAGAAGATCTCGATCTAGAAAGTGTAGATGTGTGTAAGGAATGGTCGGAGTGGGCGTTGGAGGAGCTTGAGAGATGGAAATGGGAGAGATCTCTGGGTTTTCAGGGAAGGACTTTCAGCATACCGAGTGTGCAGCTGGATATGATCGTTGACAAGGCTTTGTATACGGAAGCAGAGGATGTTGAGGCTTGAATTATAGATAAACGACTCTGTCCCTTCGTTAGATATTGTCCCATATTTATGGAAAGCCGGACATTCGTGCTCGACTAGCGGCCGGCTGCTTCTTTTTCGGTCCATACCTAATTTCCCTGCTAGTGGAGTTCTCTGTTTATTATTGTCTTTTTCGGCCGAGTTGGCCCCGTGGGAATTTTCGAGTCAAAACACGCTCCCATCTTCTCTCTGTCGTAGCACCTCAACGCCTCACCGGAATTCGACACCAATAGTACCATTCGACTGGGAACAGCCTACAGATTGCATTCCGCACTGACCGGAAGAAAAAAGAAGAGTTTTCAAAAATCCGGAATTTCACGGTGCCGGGATTCCCTGCCAACGTCAGTATCTTGTCTTTCTCTGAATATTATCCTTGATTCTGCATTCCAGCCATGCCGCGAGGACAACAGATCTCGACCGAGATGCAATGGGCTGTTGTACGCCTCTCAAAATTCCTTGATTTCGAGCGAACTGCTATGGCACTCGATGTATCCATCCGATCTGTCAGACGCATTGTTTCGCACTTCAACACCAACGGAACGGTTCCAAATCCAGGGGAGAATGTGGTTCCAAAGGAACGACAAGGAAATCGGCATCTACATGATGTCGATGTTGAGGTATTCAGATCATGTCGGGTATTGCCGTCATTCGACGTACTGATTTATGCGCCATTACAGTTCTTGCTAGGTACAATTGCAAAGGCGCCTGACCTTTACTTGGACGAACTTCAAGAAATGCTCGCTGTATCATGTGGCCGTACGGTTTCGCGTGCTACGATCTGGCGCACGCTTCGCAGAGCTGGCTTTACCATGAAGAAAGTAGGTATTTCTTTCCTCTCGATCTTCGTTTTCTTATTTGTTTCAGGTCACACGTGTTGCTGCAGAACGATCAGCCCAAAAACGCTTAGAGTACCTCACAAGGATTGGTCAGTATGACCCACAACACCTTGTCTTTGTGGACGAGAGTTCTGTTGATCGTCGCACGACATACCGCGGTCGTGCCTGGTCTATCCGAGGAACCAAAGCACAACGCAAAGCGTTCTTTGTTCGTGGTCGACGGTATAGTACTCCCAACTCGATGCTTTATTTGATCGTTGATGTTTATTTAGCTTTTCTGTACTCCCTGCACTCTCTCTCAATGGTGGTATCATCCACTGTGAAATCGTTGAGGGATCGTTTGTTACGGAAACGTTCTCGCAGTTTATCAAAGGTTTGCTTGATGAAATGGAACCTTATCCCGCCCCAAATTCAGTCATCGTGATGGATAATTGCCGAATTCACAAGCATCCTGACATTCAGGAAATGATTGAATCCAGGTATTTTTTTTTATTTACTGCTCTCGAAAGCATATGACGTATATATATATCTAGAGGGGTGCGTTGTGAATTCCTACCACCGTACTCCCCCGATTTCAATCCGATCGAACTGGCGTTCTCTGCGATGAAGTATCATCTCCGCCGCAATGGTGCTTATACTCGTATGGCTATGACAGAACTTTCAGAAGATGAGGTACATGCGACACTCCTTAGGGCTCTCTACACAATTACTCCCCAGGATTCGTTTGGGTGGTTCAGGCATTGTGGCTACATATAGATACTCTGTTGTAGTTCTTACTAGTAATATCCAATTGTGCACTGCACAGAACTTGCGGTTCGGTACGACCATGATGAAGGGTGACTTTGTACGCTACCGCATCGCATGCGCGATCATGACACATAAACCATGCCTTGATCTCCATTCAGCAAAGCCCACGAGGATTCAAGTATAAGAACTCCAAGGCCAACGTGTCCATTCCTTCAGGCTGGAACGACTCGCCACCATGGCCTCAGGCTCAAAGAAGCGCAAAAAACCCTCTGACAACGTCAACGATGCAGCTGTCGTTCAAGGTATATATTATCACCAATGTACATCTAAAAACTGATATATTTCAATTGTTCAGGTTCGAAAGTGAAACGACTTGGTGCATGCACCAAGTGTAAGCTTTCAAAGTCCCGTTGTGAGCTTGATGATGGGGCTAGTGCCTGCACAAGATGCGTCAGGATGGGGCTCCCTGATGATTGCATACGTCAAGAAAGCTCGACTCGTCCTGCAACACGCACCAGCTGCCCACCTGTGGATCCCCTTGCTCTCCCATCTGGGCCTCGAAAACGAGCCAATTCAGCTGTTCCTACCTCCCAGAAACCCTCCTCAGAGTCATCACGTAAACGTGCAAAGTCTGATGCCAAGATCGCACTGCCAACGACTCAGTCTCAGACGAGGCAACAGCGTTCTACCTCACAGGAACCTACGGCAATCACCCAGGCCTCTGGTAGCAGCCCCAGCTTGTATTCCATCCCTGAAGTCGACGACGGTGACATGTTTGATCCTTATGATCCTCCGCTCGAAGACTACTCGTTCATGAACCCCCAGGAAGGCGCAAAGGAATTTCTCAGTGCGCTTGGTGGTGGTGCAATGCTCTCTGAGCCCGAAGACGGGAGTGGCGAGGACTACGGCCCAGAACTCGACGCTGTTTCATCTACGACAAATGGTGACTCAAACATGGGCTCCGCCGAGTCGGACTCGAGTGGGACAGATGATGCATTCCTTCAGAGCAGCCTGCCACCTCCACAGCCAGCAGTGAAGAAGAAAGGAAAGGCCAAATCTACCAGCACGGCACGTAGGGGCAGGGCTAGTGCACAAGTCCACACTGTGCGAAGTACCTATGATCCTCAGACCTGTCGTAAGTCAATTTTTACCAACTAGTATTGTACTTCTTTGCTAATGCCAGTGATTGCCAGCTTTCGTCATCCCATGTGTTGCTCGTAAACCAAATGGCACAAACTCCCCCTTTGAAATCAAGTCCACGATTACTTACGAAGAGCTTTGCGATCTAGTAGCTTCGAAACTCAAGTGCTACGGCCCCGCTCTCAAACTTCTGTATCGCCTGGATTCGGGCAACGCAAAGCAAGCGGCTACATCCATTCAATCAGAGCAAGAACTGACGCTGTTCATGGCGAGAATGCGCCCGATGATCGTCCCGCCACGTCTTGCAAATGGAAAGCCTTCCACTCGTTCACTCAAGAATGTCCTAGTCCATTTTGAAGACGGCGATGAACTAGAATCAGCTGATCCCCCCAACGCACGCAACTCGAAATCAGGTAATCGAACAGTAAGTCTGTTTTTCTGATCGTAAACCTGGACTGACATGTCCCTTCACTCTAGGCTACTAAGGCAACATCAGGATCCAAACAGGTGTCGTCATCGGGAAGTAAAGCAGTGGAAGAAGGCCCAACGCCGCTTCAGGAACATGTCGAACAACTTCAGAAAAAATACACGTGCAAAGTCCACACAAAGTCGACTGAGTCGCCTGTCCACTGTTACCCAGGTCCACACGAGACCTGTTTGGTGTTGACTCATAGTCAGATATCATTCTGGGCTCGTGAGATCGTAAGTCGTATCATCATCGCTACTAATGTTCATTACTGAGGGTCTATTTTTAGATAAATGGCATTGGAACAGTCGACGACAAACCTGCGACATTGTATCTTCATACCGCGAGGCCACGCACCCGAACTCAGCCTTCTGCAGGCGCTGGATCAGACCATTCACTTCAAGTTCCTACTAATATGTTCAATCATCTCGGGGGATATCCCTATCCCCCAGCCCCTCCTCAGTTCATTGTCTTGCCACCAGCGCCGTGGGGAGGCGCACTCCAAGGGCCAGGAAGTCACGGTTATCCAGGGACTCAAGGGGGGGGTGGATATTTCCATCCACCTATCGCTCAGCCTGGCAACACCAACATGCCGGCGGCACCTGGTGCACCCGATTCTAGCCGCTCCACATCTCCCACTTTCTCTAGCGCGACAACACACACCGACGCAACATCCCCATTATCAATTGATGACATACCCTTGGCCAAAATACCTAGCATGTCCACTTGGCTCAAGTCACTCGATGATCACGGGGAGCGGGGCAAAGATGGGATTGGTTTCATTCAGTTTGCTGGCGTTTTCGAACAGGAAGGTTTCCTTCGCCTCTCGCAGCTGTCTGGTGAATTCATATCGCGGAATGAGCTTCAGGAGATGCTCAAGGTTCCTCGTGGTACCGCTCTCCTTATCATGCAATATGCAAAGCAAGACTTGCGAAAGTTGGCATCAGAAGTGATCAGAGACATTCCTGTTTCATGATTAGAGTATTCGTTATTCATTTCCGCACCAATATACATTGATTTTCTGTCCCATTGATCTAAGAACATTCTCCCGCTGGAAATGCCGGCAGTGTAAAATTCCGGAATTTCAAAACTCATATTTTCGTATCCGGACTTCACGGATCGTATTCTACATGGTCGTCGGAGCTCAACGCTCATCTTTTTTGTGAATTCCGTGCAGCTGTTGGCGTGCTATGGTCGAGCGAAGTTGGCAGGTGGGTTTGACTCAAAAATTCCCACGGGGCCAACTCGGCCGAAAAAGACAATAGTGTGCCGACTCCACTCAATAGCCAACCTCTCCTCCCTCATGATGTAGCAGGTAAACTTCAAGTGGGTAGTTGGGAGGGCGTCAAAGTAGCGCCATGGACGAATTCTAATGCTATCAAAGGCTCATCTTTCATTTTCCGTTCGTTTGTCCTGCTTTCGGTCTTAGTGAACATCCCTCACGCGACATGAAACACTCATGAAACCGTAGCTCATCATAATCACTTGGCGCCTATATTCCCTTAAATCGACCCACGGTTTCCGAAGTCGATAAAAGTAAGTGGTGCTTGGTCTTGACCTGTTTTGACCCACAGCAGTCTCGAAATCTCCTCCGCCGGTGGATTCAGGATTGAGGTTCGTTGCTGGGGAAAGCGGGTAAAATGAAGTTTCACTTTGAAAATTTCCCTATTATTACCCGGATCATGATGTACCTTTGCAGGAGTCGATCATTTTCCATTCGACATCGGATCACCATTAAGGGACATCCCCGACGATGCAATCAGCATGATCCTTCGCGAAAGGTGTAGCTGCCCACAACAGCTCTTCCGCTGATATATAGATGACGGTTCTTTCACAGTTGTAGGATTGTATAAAGGTCACGGCTCGTGCTAGTCTCCCCTAGGCAGACCGAAGATTGAAGGAAAACAGCCGTTCCTTCTCACTACGCTCGAGCCTCGTGTGACCCTCCGCAGCATGAGCGAGGTATATATACATGGGGTATATCCGACGGTACGGATGCTGTCGGACACAGGTCCCTATTCGGATGATGGTGCGGAAGATTACGCTTTATACATGTACTAAGCTCTCTCTCATTGGCTAGGTCGGGCCAGTGACGCGGGGAACACGTTGTTCCCCTGTGTCATATTTTATTTATCTTGTGACATCCTCATCTTCAGCCCCCACATGTATAAGCAACCACGCAGTCATGCAGCGATGCGTTTACTCAAGCCAAGGAAAGAAACCCCAACGCATGTAATATATTGATATTTTCAATTTTTGCATCCGTATTGTCACACGTTCAGCCTTCTGACCCGTGGCCTCGTCGGGTATTGTAGCGTTCTGAAACCAGCGGTAACAAAAGGGGTCACTTTTAGGGTCTGGTAGCTGCGGGTTCTCCTACCTTGCTACTTTACTTTCACCTCCGTCTCCGTCCTCGATCGGTGTAATGCCCAAGATTTTAGGGACCGACGTGGCCATTTGGCTCTGGCTTTTATCGCTCCCTGCATGGCAAGTCGCAGCACAGAGCGTCGGTTCGCACGCATACACCCCAGTAGCTGCACCATGTCCACAAGGATTCAACCTCGTACGCAATGCTGGCTCCTTATCTGAAAACCAAACACTCTCCCCCTCCGAGGCCGCCTATGTTCAAGCCCGTCGATCTCAGGTCATTCCACAGGCCTGGAAAGCGTACCTCGCCAACGTCCAGGCCACAGGTGTCACCCTCCCTTCCTACGTATCCACCATCCTTAACGGATCTGGCTCTCAGACCCCCAATCTCGGTATCGCGGCGAGTGGAGGTGGTTACCGAGCTGCGATCTTTGGCGCAGGAGTGCTGAACGCTTTGGATGGGAGGAACACTTCGTCTAACAAAGCAGGTTTAGGGGGATTACTTCAATCGGCAACTTACTTGTCTGGACTTTCGGGAGGCTCTTGGTTCTTGACCTCCTGGGCACAGTCCAACTTCCCTACGATCCAGGAACTCATCTTCGGATACCCAGACCCCACGGTGGCTAACAATACCTGGGGGGGTTGGAACGCCAATTACAGCCTCGTGACGCCGAGTTCCGATCCGGTCACTGATACACAGTACATCACTAATGTGGTCGAGGAGCTGCAGGGAAAGTACGCTGCTGGATACCCTGTCACTTTCGGCGACGTCTGGGCGCGTGATTTGGCCAGACACTTCGCCAACGGGACGTTCTCGTCGAACTTTTATGACGAGTCATATACCCATGGTGCGGGTGTCCTCTGGTCGTCGGTCGCCGAAACGTGTGTTATAGTAATGCGAAAGAGTGCGAATAGTGATGGACTGACGTTTAAATTTGGCATCCCAGGTCGTCTTTCACGTCGTACTCCATTCCGTTCCCGATCATCGTGACGGACATTACTGTACCGAATCAGAATGCATCGAACGATATCTCTGGGGACCTTATACCAATTTCGAACCCCATTTTCGAGTTCAATCCCTGTGAGTATTAGGGCCCTGGTTGGGGCTATAGGATACTAATATCGTCGTATAGATGAAATGGGATCCTTCGACCCCATGTTGTCGGCGTTCGTTCCAACAAAGTACCTTGGCACGACGAACAACAGCATCTGTATTACGAACTACGACCAGTCAGCGCTGGTTGCCGGGAGCTCGTCTGAACTGTTCAACGAATACAATCTCACTGTAAGATTGCCACCATGTGTCTTGGTCATCAACTCAAAGATGTTTCAGAACACTTTAAATGCTACTTTTGGTCCTATAATTTCCTTGTTGGAGTCGATCCTTCCTGAAGCAGGCCTCGAGATTGATTCTACAGTGTGGCCGAACCCATTTTACGGCGTATCGCCGCAGAGTTTTATTGCTACCAATCAGACCGATCTCAGCCTGGTTGATGGTGGCGAGGATGGCGAAGTCATTCCGATTCAACCTCTGCTTGTCAAGGCTCGTGCTGTAGATGTCATTGTAGCGATTGACGCTGTGAGTGTGATGCTTATTTTGGTTATCGATAGTGTAGTAACCCACCCCAGTCGGGCGATGTAAACAACTGGGCAGAAGGAAGCTCATTGATCGTAAGTCATTCCTGCACGAAGTGCAAGATGATTCTGACTCGTCGTCAGGCAACACAAGCTCGGGCGTCATACCTCTCCTCGGCCTATTCGTTTCCTCCCGTGCCCACCTCTCTTGCAGAGTTCGTCGCACAGAACATCACCACTGGCCCGGCCTTCTTCGGATGTGACGTGCCGGCAAACGAAACCACGCCTTTGGTGATTTATCTCGCAAACGGTAGTCCCCCTCGCAACGGGCAAGCACCCGTCACCAATACCTCCACCATTCAGGTCTCGTACGAAGGCTCAGAGATCCAGGCGATGCTTGACCAGACCTTCATCATCGCGACCCAAGGGCGCTCCCAACCTTTTGTTGTCACCGACGGTAATTGGCCCGCATGCTTGGCCTGCGCTGTCGTGGACCGGGCCCGCGCGAGAACAGGCGAACCCAGGAGTGGCATATGCGAGAGCTGTTTCTTGTCATACTGTTGGACCGGAAGTTCAGTCGGTATTGGTAATGGTATTGGTAATGGTACCACGCACAGTGGCACCGAAGCTGTCCGCAGTCCTCGCGGAGGTCTGCTTCTGTCGCTGGCCGTGGTAGCCGGTGTTCTGGTATCAATGTAATGTGTCGTGCTGAAGTTTGTTGTAGCGTAGGGTGTAAGGCGCAGGGTTTCTTTCAGCAGTAGTGGGTGGCGTTTTCGATGGAATCTCATATGTGGACAATTCGGATATTGTTTAGGCGGATGTAAACCACCTTGTTATGACGGTTGACGATATATAAGTCCTTTTAAGTTATATACCTGGGCAACGTTGAACGAAGTGGCGGGAAGAAGCGGACGAGGAGGTGGATAAAAGGTGCGCGACGTAGTGGCGCGATTAAGTTGTAGTGAAACGATCTCGTGCTCAACTTGTGGCATACCGCGGCTCTGGGTTGTATTTATGGAAGATTCAGTAAGTGAGTGTGGCATCTGGTGCTTAACTGGATCTGGTTTAGCGTCGAGTAGTGGCGTATGAAGATGCTGGAACGAGGGATTGATCACGGTGAAAGGTAGCTCTGGTAGACACTAACTGACTCACCTCAACTGATGATAGTCCTGCTCATGATCATGATCAGAGGCCGTTGTCGCGAATGACAAGGACAATGGATACCCTCGGAGCCGGGCCGAGTTCGAGCGGCCAAGACCGACGCCTGTTTTTTGAAACTCAGCGCAGGTTGCAGTCTCGACCTCGATGTTGACTTGCATTTGAACTTGCATAGAACTGGAGTAACCTGCCCGCTCCGCTGGAGCCCCCCGCTCGTCCTTCCGAGCACGTCTCTCAGGGCTGCTTGGTAACTGTGGATCGACCTTGGTATCAGGTTTGACCGCCATGCTTTGCCCCAGGCTCAACAGCCACGTGACGAGGATGAATTAGACATTGCAGATCTCGCGAGAGCCGCAACTGGAGATGTTTTCGACCTTGGATCTGCTTTCTGCGACATCCATTATCGCCTCGCCTCGCGGCGCTCGCCACACCCTCATTTTCGCGTCCTCGTTTCCATGTATCGCCTTCCGTTGTTCGACATCTCCTTCTCTTAATTGGATGTTTCATTTTAGCCCTCGCTTACCCTCCTTGAGGTTTATTGCTTATGATCTAGAGCCCAGCCTGCGGCTCATGATCTGGAGTTGCGGTCATTTTAGCCGGGCCCTGTTTCCAAAGAAACTAGCTTTTGGGTAATTCTGAAGATCAATCAGGGAACTCGGTGCCTTGCTCCAGAGCGGCGGTTGATCAACAGCGCAGGTATTTGAGAGCTGCACAGGTCAGCATTCCTGTTATGATTTGACATGTTCCACGTTGATTTACGCTGAATTTCGATGATAGACAATCTGAGAGTGCAAACATGGAGACGTAGGATAGAGCTGTCCCCCGATGGCGTTAATAAACGCTGGGAAGACAAGCGACGTGGCTTTTCTCTGAAGAACGGGGGCGAGGCAGATTTGCGGACCTTGTGCACGCTCGTACGTTAAAGCAAGTTCTGATGCCTTCGACGATAGGTCCCTGTGGGTCCTGTGTCATCAGGGTGGCATTTCATAAATGCAGTCTGGAGCACAATCGACAGATACATCGCGTCGACCGTTCGCAACACAAGTCCCGGACGCACGCCCGCGCAGATAAAGTCACCGGGTGTCACGGCTCGGTAGGTGTATGTCCATTGGGATATAGCAATGTCCCAATCAGGAAGGACGATCAACTTTTGTGCCGTTCTGCAAAGCACCGATGACGTTCGTCCCAATATGCTCGGCGGGTGGAATCTTGGCCCGTGACTTTGTTATGATATGTTTTTGTCACTCCTCCGAGGATATAAAGAGGTCCACTCCTCTTTTCCTCTCCATCCCTCCTTCTCTCCCCGGTCCACCTCCCTCCCCCGCGTCCCCTAGCGACGCAGGCAATCCCCGACCTCACTTCTTGAATTATATTCTCCTCCCGGGCTAACCCATCACTATGGAATTCATCCACACTGCGACGACGACCGTCCCCCCTTCTTGGATACCCCATAACATCGGCCTCGCATTCATCTCCCTCGTCATTCTCTACGCCGTCTGGCGCGCGATATACCAACTATTTTTCTCCCCCCTGAGTGCGATACCCGGGCCCTGGTACGCGGCAATATCAGATTTCTGGATGACGACGCATGTCATACGCCTTCAACAATGCAAGATCAATCACCAACTTTTCGAGGAATACGGCCCAGTCGTGCGCGTTGGTCCCAATAAGGTGATATTCAAGGACGCCACCTCTATGCGTAGCATCTACTGCATCCACAAATTCGACAAGAGTCGCTTCTACAAGAGTTTCCTTACGTTCGTCCCTGTTTCGTTATTTGCTCATTCAAGTTAGCTGACGACCCCGTTAGGAACGAGAATGATCACGCGTGATTATCTCTCATTAATGATCGCGCGCATATATACTTATTTGACTATAGGATGACAACCTTGGACCATGCTGGTCATGCAGCGCGGCGGAAGGGGTATTCTCCGCACTATACTTCGGCTAACTTGGCCATGTTCGAGCCCGAGGCTCATTTCCATACCGCGGAACTTATCAACGTGGGTGGCAATTAGTTCTCCATATATGCGTCTTATCCACGTCGCAAAACGAAATAGGCTCTGGAACATGTCAAGGGAAAGCATCCTTTGGACTGTCTTGTGTTGTTCCGCCACTTCATGGTCGATGTGATCATCTCATCTTCTCACGGCTATCGCCAAGGTGCTCTCAGTAGGTGGATCTCTGGCGCCATGGATCCCATTGCAACTGCGATTTCCGACTTTCCGAAGAGAGGAATCACCGTAGGTTTATGTTTATCGGACTAGATCGGTGCTGAACCAGGCCTCTCAGCGAAGCACTATGCCGCCCAGCTTATGGAATCTGATATGTCGCATCCCTAATCGACGGTGGCGCCAGATTTGCGACTCAGATAAGATCATGGGAGAGGTTGTACCTCCGGTTTCATGCTTCGCCTCCGATACTGATCCGCGGAATCACTTAGTTCGTTGGTGCCCGCGTGTATGAGATGCGCGCGCAAGAGGACCAGGGCAAGTTTGATCAATCAGATAAGATCACTCTCCTGGAACGTCTCCTTCGACACAAGTATTCCCCAGACCAGCAAATGCCAGACCACGATATCATCTCAGAGATGATGGGACACATGTTCGTCTTTCTTTCTAAGCAGTAATGCGAATCTAAATGTCGCTCGCAGGATTGCAGGCTCCGATACCACTTCTAACACCCTATCCTACTTCTTCTGGGAGTTGAGTCGCCGCCAGGATGTTGCGAGCAAGCTGCAAGCCGAACTCGACCAGGCTATGCCTGATCGACACCTGATCCCCGATATAGCCGTCCTCCAGAAGCTTCCGTACTTGAATGCTTTCGTCAAAGAGGGTGAGCATGACCTTCGGTCTCGAACGAAGGTCGAGATCACTCATAAACGTAGGTCTTCGCCTGTATTCAGCAGTTCCCAGCAAATTGGAGCGCGTTGTTCCATCGTCCATCCACAAGAATGGCGCATTGGATGAACCGTTTGACCTGATGGGCTACGCTCTGCCTCCAGGGACGGTAGTTGGGACGCAGAGTTGGTCGATGCATCGTGACCCCACTATCTTTCCCTCCCCGGAACGTTTCATTCCCGAGCGCTGGCTCCAGGGACCAGACGCCACCGCAATGATGGCGCAATACCTGATGCCGTTTGGGATAGGAAACCGCATGTGCGGTGGGATGAATTTGGCTTATATGATGCTCAGAATCACGGTGGCAGCGTTGATCAGGAACTTCAACGTCGTGGCACCCCCCGAAACCAACGAACGAAGTATGGAGATCAAGGACGCCTTTGTAAGCTCGTGGAGTATCGCTCGCAATTCAATTGACTTAAACATCCCTTGCCAGGTGATATTCCCAGCCGCTCTGGAGTGCAAACTCGCCTTCCACCCCCGCAACTGAAAAGCGTCCGTGTGACACCCATCCTACACCACGCCCTCCCTACGAACATGTTATAGCGTTTTCCATTCACTTCCTTCTCGGTAGAGTAACACCCACCTTATAATCTCTTAATAGTAGGACGATGCCTATATCATCGCGCCGCTTTCGATGTCTATATTCCGGTACTGTTGAACCCTCTGCGACGACGCATCCAAGATACCCCAACTGGCAGGACCATTCTCATTGTACCTATATCCCGACCATGTAGTCCTTAGAACCTTCTCTTGGTCTTTTTAGCTGGCTACCAAATGTGACAATTGTTTTCGCTACCTGATTTGGATGCGCTCCTTGCACTCGAACATGGATGTACACTAGCCAAACATCCGAACCTCGTGTTGATTCCCATTTTCTGCTTCACCGAAATGTTCAAGAAGCTTCAAGCTGACGCCCGGGGCCAGACTGGTGCCGTTCTGGCGCCAGATATTATCTAGTATTGCTCTAGCCTAGAGCTCGAGCGAATGCAGGAACTTGAATGCTCAAGCGCTCATGATCTCGGATCTTCTTCGCTTCGGTAATCGCGCAAGGGTCAACTCCAGAATTTTTTCACCCCCCTCCCGTTGTTCCAGAACATTTGGTCGACCAGCCTGAGGGTAAATCTCGATCGACTGCGGTCTCCAGTTCTCTATTGGCATCAGCAGCTTTTCACTTCAACAATGGCCACTAGAAACTCTGAGGATCCTTCTAACAGCAACGGCAAAGAGCACGACGAAAGGGCAGACCGCCCGGGGTCGCGTCTCAAACCTTTCTTTGGCTTAAACCCCATGCCCTCCTCTACCAACTCGGAGAATGGAACGAAACGGGCCATGCAAAGTCGACACCTCATGATGCTTGGTGAGTCCGATATTCTCAGGAACTTTCTTCACAGTTCTGGACTAGTCGTGTTTTAGCCATCGGGGGAACCATTGGAACGGGCATCTTCCTAAGTGCTGGGTCGGTAAGAGGAGGCGTTGCGTCCCGGTCTTACATCCCGTAACCTTCGCAGGCAATCGCACTTGCAGGTCCAGGCAGTGCTATTCTTTCGTATGCAGTCGTTGGCTTGTTTGTCTATACCGTCGTGATTACGCTGTGAGTCCCGTGGTCCTGCGTCCTTGGGACTTGGGGGATGAAAACGCTGACTCGAGCTCCCTTGGGTTCAGAGGTGAAATGACGGCAATGTTTCCCGTCTCTGGTGCATTCTCCGTTTTCGGGAGTAGGTTTGTGTCTCCTGCCCTTGGTTTTACGCTAGGTAAGAGATTTGGTGGGATCTGCTGGGGGATGTTGATTGTTGACTCTCAAAGTATGGTAGGGTGGAATTATTGGCTGCAGTGGTGTGTGGTTTGCTCGTCTGCTACTACTTCTGAGGCTAGCCCGGCTCTCGCTCACCTGTCCTTTGATACTCATGTGACAGGAGTTTGTCTATTCGTGAGTGCATCATTGCATGTTCCGCTCATTCAGGCTTATTGGTATTGTCATCAGCCAGCGAGTTAACGGCTGCTGCCATCATTCTACAGGTATGACCCTACTCAGAGTAACACTAGCGTGGTGATAGAACGTTTCATACAGTTCTGGGCACCCCAGGTTCAGCCATGGCAATGGGCCCTTGTCATCATCGTTCCCATATTTCTTTTACAGTTGATACACGTCCGACTCTACGGTACGATCCTTTTCCAGTCGAAATGGGGTGTTAGAATTGAACATCATTCAGGTGAATCGGAGTACTGGTTTGCGATGATCAAGGTTTTTATGATCATCATTTTCATACTCGTCGGCCTCATCTATGATTGGGGTGGGATCAAAGGTCATCCTGGTCCCGTAAGCAATTCTCTCAATTGACCGGTACAAAACTCCCTGATACTCTTAGACAGGGACTTTCGAATTTCCACGACGGACAAGCCTTCATCGGGGGATTTGCCAACTTTGCACAAACGTTCGTGTATGCGTTTTACTCGTATGGAGGAGTGGAGCTCGTCGCCATTGCAGCTGGCGAGTCAGCTCGTCCTTGGAAGGCCGTTCCGCGCGCTTTCAAGGCGACCTTCCTTCGTATTGTCCTCTTCTACATCCTTACCATTCTGACTATCGGATTGTGCATCAATTGGCAAGACCCGACTCTCTTGAGGGCAGCTTACAGTGAACTTTCAACCCTTTGACTCGTTTCGCTCACTTGTTGACGTGCTTTCATACAGACTCGGATGTCACTGCATCTCCGTTGACTGTTATATTCCAAAGAGCGGGTTTTGGCGCCGCAGTCCATGTTATCAATGCCGTCCTGCTCACTGCTGTGCTTTCCGCGACGAACTCTGCCTTCTATGGTAGTTCCCGAATGCTGTTTGCTCTGGCGAAGTCAGGGCAAGCTCCTCGCATCTTTGGTTGGGCAAACCGGCGCGGAGTTCCTGTTCCCGCATTACTGTAAGCCTTTCCTTGCAGCTTTTTAGAATGCATCTGGTTTGACGAGTGTATTCACAGTATGTCCCTCGCGGCCTCCTGCCTCGCATTCCTGACTACCATATGGGGCTCAGGCATCGTCTTCACCTGGCTGCTCAACTTGACAGGAATATCGGCCTTGTTGGTATGGGGATCTATTGGCGTCATTTCTCTTCGCTTCAGAGTGGCATGGAAAGCGCAGGGACGACCGCTCTCTGATCTCCCGTATAGACAACCGCTGTTTCCTTTGTTGCCGATTGGCGTCGTCGTGCTTGCGACGCTCATGTTCATTGCGGAGGGGTATTCTGCGGTCAAGCAACAACCTTTTGCGGCGAGGGTGAGCATCCGATTCTCCTCATGCTCGTGATCAGGCGCTGTTGTGGGATGTGGCCACGCTCATACGCTTTGTTCAGAACGTCCTCGCGACGTACATTGGTGTTGCATTGTACGCTATTCTCTATGTGGGTTATACCATTTATGAACGGTTAGGCCTTGGGAGGCGGCAACATTTCGTGCCACTTCTCGAGGTTGATTTGGAGACGGATGCGGTGTGGAAAGGAGGGGATGCGGTTCGTGTGAGGGAGCAGGGCGAGCTAGAGAAGAAGGCTGTCGATGGAACTGAGACGTCTCAGTTGGTTAGCATTCGCAGGGGAATGTTGGAATGGTTGAGGAAGTGTTAGAAAGCTCGCGGGTCTTGGGTCAGACTCCACCTTCACCAATCCCGTCATCCAAGGCGGCATTCTTTGGCAGTATAAGCCCTTCGTCATACTATACGGACGACATCCAGGTCAATAAATTTCTGCGTGTTTTCAACCCGGAAGGTAGTAGAACGCGACTCAATTTTGCTGCTGTCGATCCGAGGATACAGTTTTCAAGACCTTCCAACTGGCGAATCTGCGCGACCACACCGTACCAATTTTTCATCGAGACCTTTCTCTATCATGAGAAGCCGTGCGTCAGAACCACCGTTTGTATCGACCCTTGGATTTTCATCTGCCTCCGGTGAAAGGGATGGTGGTTGCTGCGCAGAGCTGGTCCAGGCATCGTAACGTCACCATCGTTGCCTGCCCGCTTCATGCATGCACTCGTCCCACAGAGTTTACCTGAAGATTATAGAACTGATCAGATTCATATTACCCCATCCAGACGCTGAAGCGCATGGCAACTTTCGCTTAGAGAGAAACCTAGCGATTGGTTCGCCTAACCTTCGTGCTTAGCACAAAGACGACTGACCATAGACGGATCATCATCGGAACAGCTACTTCTCAGATGAGTCCACCAGCTCTCCTTGAATTCCACATGTTTCCCTCGTGTGATCCAATTATCACGGCACCAACCGCCAGCTTGGTTCCATCGTTCTAGTTATAGACTTGGGCATAGCGATGCCCATGCCCCTTTCTCACCAATGTCGAAGGCGGAGTGTGACGAGTGAGCCCCGAAAATTCAATTATCCCAAGATAAGTTGGTAAAGTGCGGTACACCAAATACGCGCGCCCCACGTTCTGTCAACGCAGGACGACAGATATTGCGTTTTGCGGCGAGATATTGGACACCGAATGACAGGTGAAAGTTGATTGGTCTTACTCAGATGTAATGGCGTATGATGCACGAGGGAAAATTGGAACATACATATCGAGATCCGGCAAATCCGCCAGTAGCAGCCATGTCTCCTTGAGCTGGGTTGTAAACATCCGCGTATGAATGCGGCGGCCTGTGAAATCTCCGTGGTCCCCGCAGGCCGCTATGCATCTCGCAGAGGACAAGAGTCGGAGTGTTTCAGTGTACCTGGTCAGGTGAACGATGAGTAATGGTTATAACCACTCCGGGCTGATAAGGCAAAACAGATCCATAAACTACTTAGCATTCAGGAGGCCAAAAATAATCATTTCTACAGCACCTTCTGAGCAAATCTCTGCTTAAGCTGTGTCCACTGAACAGGGGTTGGTTAGCGCAGGCGATGCCGACGTGATGAAGGCAATCAGCGATGCATGTGCGACACCAGGAGCATGGGCATACGCGATCCCAATGACGGGTAATTTATCGCTCATGGTCTAGAAATCAGTACTCAGCAACTGCACGACAAGGCACAAAGGTCGATCGATTGTCCTGTTCGAGTGATAAAATAGATGACACAAGTCTCGAGGACGCTGAGGTCCCAAAGTTTATCCCTGACTCTGCAGGAAAACCGTGGAGGATCTTCAAGGCGATCAAAATGGTTTCTCCTGCGGGATAAGCAGAACAAGATGAGTCAGTTGAATTGCGACGCGGAGGATTTTCATTGGGAGGGACGCAAGCTATGTGATTGGGTGGTACCCTAACCAAGCTTCGCTTCTTGTACCCGGGCCTCGGAGTCGCATCCAAGGGTATCATCCGGACAACTTTGAAAGTCTCTACAACCAAAGTCGGCGACGAAAGTGTGTCGTTTTACTCCGCAGACAATGCGTACTGCCTGGAAATGGGCACACTATGTACGATGAGAATAGTACAAACTTGCAAGTTTCGCCGAATCGAAAACCTAAGCATACCGGAAAATTCCTGGCTAGCCTCCCTTTCATAGCTTCAAATACCGCCAATCTCGATATTGACGAACCTTCCCACAGAATGGAGAGGGACAAGTGACTTTAACAGTGTAAGTCAGTGCAGTGCTGCGCTGCGCCTCGAGGTGATGTGATTACGCTGAGAGTCTGTCTCATTGAGGAATGCAGAGAGCCACCATCACGGGCATCAACTTCCAGTCTTCAAGAGGCTGTGTCAACACTGGCACAAGTTACCGCGACTTCAGGACATGGACAGAGTGTGAGTGACATTCGCCATATCAGCACATTCCTGTTTAGCTCTACTTGGGCGTTGAAGGTGAATGTTCCTTGACAGCGCATGGCAGTGACTGACACCCCTTTGACAGATGGTGTTGATCTGATGGCATGAGTAAGATCTGGATGAGGATCTGCTGGCCCCTACGCCTCACTATACTCGGCGAGCGAGCATCAAGATCTGAACCTTGTTGACATCACCTTGAAAAAAAAAAGTTGTTTCATATGTGTACAATACACGATTGATGCACTAATTTGACTGCTCTAGCCTCTACCTACTAACTTATGACAACACCGATTGATCTATCGAACAATAAATCAGAACTAGACCAACAACAACAAAAACTTCCAAAAAAACCCCCGTAGGACCACACCCCCTCACTCATGGCCCATTTAGTCATACGTATACTCTGACGACCTCGGTCCACGCGTCCTAACGGGCGCTCCACCACCGACGTTGGCAGCCGTGTTCGCATTCGTGACAGAATCCACGAGAGAATCGTTGCTACTGAGATAAGCAGGATCGTTGTACATGCTTGGTTGGTATCGGGTGTATGACGGTTTTGCCTGCTGAGATCCCAACGATGCGTTCGATTGTTGCTTGGAAACACGACCAGTTCCTGTCGCACCTTCGGTGGAACTACCAGCGGATTGGATGGGCCTGGCCCGCGTTGCAGGCGTCATCCCAGCAGAGCTATCACGCCTACGACGTCCCTCCGAAGGTGCACTTCCAGCATATGAAGGTGCGCTGTACGTAGCAGAACGCGAGATAGGAGGAACCGGGTATGTAACGCCAGAAGGTACCGGCGATTGTGCGTAAAAGGATATTGGGGTTTTCGATCGACCAGATTCTCGTTCGGACGACGGAGCCCCATATGGAACTGTGTAACGATGGGCCTGGGCACTGCTAGTGCCACCTGTGTTTTGGGGTATCACTGGACCCTGGGACGAGCTACTGGCGCTTGCCGATGGGAAGAAGCCCGGGGGAAGTTGTCTACCATCTGGCAACACGTTGTAAATCCCCCCTGCCAAGTTCGCGCGGGGGTTCTTCGGGGAGTGCGGAGGTGAAGGAGTGAATGGGCCATCATCATCATCATCATCTGGAGGAGGATGAGGAGGATGAGGAGCAGGCGCAGGGATGGGAAGGGGACGATTGGCGTGATCAGGGCTCAAGAAGCCATTGGGGGGAATAGCACCGTGTCCTCGGGACGGTGCGTCAGAAGGAGGCCCTGACTGTAAGCCGGTCAACTTAAGTCAAGACCATGCAAGTGGGTAGAAGAGAATTAAGTACCGGAGGTTCCACACTGATTTCAGGGACGGAACTGTCTGATGAGAGGGGTCTCCGTTGATCAATATGGTCTGACCGAGTCTCTGGACGACCTTGCCGTTCAGAGTATCCCCGTCGGTGTCGGGGATCTTGCAAGACTTTCGGGGGAGACAGCGGAGTTGGTATCGTTGGGATCACTGGGCGATGCTTCGGAGGAGGGCCATAAATGGATGATTGAGAGCGGGACTTGGTTTGAAAAGAAACTTCAGCTCATGAAATAGATCAAGAATGCCGGACACTCACACTTTCCGCGTATTGACGCCATTGCGCTGGCTGACTAGGGTCAGAATAACGCAACTCGTCCGCAAATTGCTGGTTCGCTTTCCTTTCCTGACGAAGTGTTTCGCCACTTTCCCTCTCCATTCCTCGGTGAGAATGGGGACCTTGTGAGGTGGATGCGAGAGTCTGTGAGTGGGGTGTTGTCGCACCCGAACGCACACTTTGGTCTTCGTGAATAACACTCAGACCCTGAGACCGCTCTCGACGCTTGCTACTGCTTGGCAGACCAACTATATCGAGCTGAGAGATAGTAGAAGATGCCGATTGCTTTGTGGATGCCAAAGATCCGTCGGGAGAGGTTCGACGTGGGGGTTGAGAATTATCATATATGTAGTCACGACTCCTTCGTCTTTCAGGACGCGCCGTGGGCTGTTGCTCGACTGTTGGAGAGGGAATAGTACGATGCAACTCGTGAGGGGGAGGGAGATTAATGTTGTTGTTTTCGTCCACAGTTGGGATATACCCATCCGGAGGAACGTGGATTTCGGAATGGTATACACTCGGCGGCGAGTTACGAACAGACACAGGTCTGCCAGACGTCGGTTCGACAGGGGCATGAGGGGGGCCTTGCCACGGTTGTGGCTGAGGCCGAGGCTCGGGTTGACGGCCCGATGACTGGCTGGGAGCTGGTGGTGCACCGCTCGCAGCGGGGGAAGGGACAATTCGTGGTTCCGCCACTGTCGGAGGGGGAACGACGGATTCAGGAGCGCGCCTTCGAGTACTCCTGCCGGCGCTGTCTGTAGAATCTCGTGTGCTGCGAGAGCTGTGGCGCTGGGATTCCAGCGATGAATTGGCTGGGGTTTCAAGCCGGTGGACGTCAGGAGCAGTCCTAGAAGAGGAAGGCGGAGGGATTGGGGTGGCTGCTTCCAGGACTTCGATTTCCTCCTGTTCTTCCTCAGGAGCCTCCAATAACCTTTCAACCGCCTCAGTCGCCACTTCTTCCTGTCGACCGTTCTCGTAACCATCCCGATACGATACGCCCAACCTCCTTCCTCGACGAACGCCCTCTTCGAAACCCAAGCGACGACCCTCTTCCCTCGCCAACTCTATCAACCGCTCCTCGTTCAACTTCCGAGCTTTAGAACGCGCTTCAAGAGCAGCATTCTCAGCTTCATCACGCTGAGCTTCTATCGCCTTGAGCACGTCCTGTGCACGGTTGATTTCTTGCTGAGCATTGGTCAACTGCAGCTTGTAGAGATTCAGCTCTTCCTGTGCACGTGCAGCCTCTCGCTGAGTAGCTATCCTCGCTTCGTTGATCGCTCTCGCGCGCTGTATCGTTTCTTCAATACGCGCCTCAGCCGCGTCGGCACGTTTGGTCTCTTGTTCGAGTCGATCGAAAGCCGTATAGAGGACTTTGCGCGTCTGCTTAGCCTCGTATTCCTCGTTGATGAGCATACGCAGTAAGTCATGTGGCGACGTGGTTGAATGCGCTCTTTCGCGCTCTCTGCGGAATTTGATGCCAGGACCGCGAGGAATACGATGAGGCGGCCCTAAATGTGGCTCATCCAAAGGTTCTGGTGAGAGAAGCTCTGTTCGGGGTGAGAGCAACGATGGGTCGGACTCGGTATTAATGCTGCAGCACAAAAATCAGCACAGGTGCCACTGAGAGCGCATATATGCGACATACATGCCACCGTGGTTGACTGGCCACGGCTGTGACATGGTTCTGTCAAGATGTATGCGTCAGTGGCAGAGACAGCATTCGATATTTGGACATACTTTGATGGGGGGGTACCCCAGGGGTAATTGAGGGTATGCTTGTTAGTGTACAGATGGATGTTATAGACAAGGGAATAGAAAGGCTATTCACAGATTTGTCACAGATAAATAAAGACTTCTCTCTTCGAGAAGGAATACTGTGCAACTTCCATAGAATGCCTGTTTCAGTTTCAGATCCGTGACATCCACGATCACGTGAGGGACTACCTTGTGTGGAAGTGAGGTGACACTGCTTGGTCATGTCACGCTGTATATGATGATAGCCACTGAACCTTATTTTCTTGTACCATCTCAAGACCCATCACCACCTCCCCTCGGACAGGAGAAAAGAAAAGCATGAGGTATACATCAAATACACGGCTGTTGAAAAACTTTCCTGATCACTTCGTGCAGCGCAAGCAAGCTCTCAGTGTCAAGCGTGCGGGGCTCCGTCAGAGACCTTCTGGCTGCAGCCAATGACGAGAAAAAACGCAACTTTGTGGAGACAATCGAACTCCAGATCGGTCTCAAGAATTACGACCCTCAGAGAGACAAACGTTTCTCCGGCACTGTCAAGTAATCAGATCCCCATCGAACTGTTCCCTCATGTTTGACTTGGCGCGTTTTGTAGATTGCCCAACATCCCCCGCCCTCGGATGTCCATTTGCATTCTCGCAGATGCTGCTGACATCGATCGTGCTAAGCAAATCGAACTCGAGTACATGTCCGTTGATGACTTGAAGAAGTAAGCGCGCTCGATCGTATCGCTAGAATGACACGCATATATCCCTTACTCAGGCTCAACAAGAACAAGAAGCTTGTCAAGAAGCTTTCCAAGAAATACGATGCTTTCCTTTCTTCCGAAACCCTCATCAAGCAGATTCCCCGTCTTCTTGGCCCCGGTCTCTCCAAAGGTATGAGTAGTTTTTCTGATCGCTCGTCGACGTGGATGCTAATCGCTAACGCTCGGCAGCTGGGAAGTTCCCAACTCCCGTTTCGCATGCTGAAGACTTGTCGAACAAGATCACCGAAGTTCGTTCGACCATCAAGTTCCAGCTCAAGAAGGTGCTTTGCTTGGGTGTTGCCGTCGGACACGTCCAGATGACCGAGGACCAAGTTCTGGGCAACGTCATGCTTAGTATGTGTCCCTCACCGGGAACGCAGTTTCGAATGTTCATATATGCGTGCAGGCATCAACTTCTTGGTCTCTCTGCTCAAGAAGAACTGGCAAAACGTCAAGTCGCTCCACATCAAGAGCACGATGGGCAAGCCCGTCCGTCTCTACTGATCGACTCTGTCCGGAAGTATTGGGGTGGGATTCGTGTGCTAGGTGTTCGAGGTATGAGGGCCGAATCTGGTATCATAATGCAAAACATGAAGCCCCGCACGCTTGGACCAACGGCTTCTGAGGTGAGGAAGTCGATTGGGAGCTGATATGATACCGCGATGTCTGGTTCTACTTCGTTTCACCGCTCTGCCGCATCTTGCGGTTCTCATGTACCTCTCGAGTATGTATTCATGACATGCCATGATATGCGAGATATGATCCGTTTGTCACGCAAGTTCTTTGACAACCAAGAGTCAGCTGGTTTGAGCAAGTGCGATGGATCCGAAACCGTGGGTTCCAATTTCCCATTGATGGGTACCTCACCAAGTCTCACCTCAAAGTCGTTATTGCTATCGGACAACGGCGAACACTGTCTCTTCTTCATTTGATGGTTTGCGTGCCTTCATCATCACGGTGATGAACGCAAAGTTATTGCCTATTCCTCAATCAGACCGACCCCCAACCTTGACCTTTTGAAATTTAGGACTCGACCGCAAGGGGCTATCACAAACACCACACCAATCGGAGCAAGATCTCCCAATGGAATCCGGTGTCTCAAGAATTTGAAGAAAACTGATCCGTCTTCAAGTTGGGTCAAACCCAAGCCAAAGCTTATACTGACAAGCCCGTCCATGAAATTTGGGGTTCGAATTCACAAGCGTCTCAGACAGATCCCTTGGGGGTGCACACATCGCATCACATGCATATCCCTCCCTCACTCATGAGAGAGAAAAGTCTTTCTGTCAGCCATGCAGTCGGTCACGTTGCCTCTCGTCTCGGCATGTTATTTTTGTGCCATCCTCTTGAGGGTATGAAAGGGCGTAGAGCGTCCGAAAATTTGCGGCATATCGTAAGTCTCTCTGTCACCTTTGAAAATTTGACGGCTGGCGACCACCTTTTCTCTATCGATAAGGACCATGCAGTATGAACGTGGCAGCTGCCGGAGATCAGACTATCTTGGTGGTGTGTGTGCACTGGCACATTGTGTGAATGTGAGGGAGATAACGCATCTGCATGAAAGCTCATGGGACCGTCGTTATCGGGTCTGATACTTCAAGCTTCAAGTTAGGACTAGATGCGCTCGCGTTGACACTACTTAATCGCGTTGTCTCGTCAAAGTGCCGTCACAGTACCACTCGATTGGCAGCCTAGTAGTATCCAAGTCACTTGATTTCCGCCAAGGCAATCGCTGTCCTCCCAAGCTCGCGATCGACCTCACGCCCATCTCTCCATTTCGAGCGATGGGTGACCCAACTTGAACATTTGAACATCGCTTGAGGAGAGATTCGCTTTCCACCGTGTGGGGATGCGTATCTGGGCGATAAAAAATCATGTTAACATGTACGACACCGCGGTACGTTACTCTAAACCGTGACCATTTGACAACCGAGCAACCAGCAAAATTTTTCTTTTGCTTTTTTCGTCCTTTGTCGACCAAAAGACCAATCGCAAGTCTACCAATCGACAGCTGCCTGGGTCCATCCAATCAACGAAAACGAACAAGGCATCAGACCGTAGATTCATTGCAGGAGATCTCCCTGATACCCATGATGATCAGGCTTCTTTTCTCCATGAAAGCATGTCGGCATGCTACCCCTTCATACCTTCTACCTTTGTCCATTCGCCTACCAAGTAGGTCCCTCGACGTTTGAACCACCCCGTTGAACAGTCCGAGTCTCTGGTTCATAAGCGGCGAATGAGCTATGGACCCTGAAGCCGGTCCCGTGCACCAGAAACGCCAATCAGTTTCAGTTGTATGGTCCCCTTTGTCAGCCTTTTTTTGCAATTTGCACGACAGTCGGTCTTAAACCCTACTATGCGCTTTTCCCCGCCCGTTTTCGCATCACAATGAAACAGGTGCCGAAGAACGTCGAATGCGGTGATAGTGGTATCGAGCGCGTTGATAGTCGACCGCGCGACACGACACATTCGGATCGTTCCAGAATCCAACAAGGCAGCAGCAGTGACGGACGGCAAACACGTGTTGTGATTGTTTCGGAACGTATTGGTGGCGAGGTGGTGTGCTTTGTGAGGTTTGAGGTTATGTTCTATCTCATGAACGTTCACCTTCCCGTTTTCGTTCTGGACCGTTCTAAATGGGGAAGATATATAAAATGCGCGTGCGAGATGCGGCGTGCGTGTGCCAGCATTTCCGAAATCAAAGAACTGCTCCAAGCCAAGTGGGGGAAGATAGGTACATATAGGTAACGTAGCTTAACTCCTTCAGGGTTGTCCTGATCTCGTACCGTTCTTCGTAGATCTTCGACAAAGTCACGCAGAGTGGCGGACGTCTGCGATCGTTTTGGAACGACGAACACAAGGCGTCTACTAGGTTAATTATCAGGACGACGGCGAGGTGACAGACCTTTCGAGACCCCTACGCGTGTCTCATGTCATTCGTTTGTACTCACGGATTCCCCCTGAAGAAAAATGACTGCGGCAGTTTTTTAAAGTTCACGATACATGACATTGATCGAGGGCTTGAAGAGAGTGGGGTGTGAACGTGGCTACGACATGGCGGACCCATGTCGGTCTCTCGGTGTGGGAGAATTTTTGAGAACGCCGTTGTGTTGCATATCGACAACTAAACCACATATGTATGTGCGAGAAGATTATGTCAAAGTCACCAACATGAATTTTTCATGAAAGTTCGTTCTCAGATCGCTGCGCGCAAGGGGGTACTAGTACATGAATGACAATTATAGTCAGCTCAGCGAAATTGTAGAGATCTTGACATGTCGGGCGGCGGTGATCTGGGAGGTTTGACAGGTCGTTTTTTTTTGTGTTGGGCGAAAATGGGTCTCGGCCGATGAAAGCGGGGGTTCTGATGCGTTTGACCTCGCTGAGTGGGTGTGCCGCATCACACATCTCCGAGAATATGAACTGGGTCGAAGAACTGAGATTGAGTGCCGGTGATGGCCTTGTCAGAAGTTGAAGAGAGCGCTTGGGGAATGAATGAGATGTAAGTAACTTGGTAGGATTGTATCCATAGTAAGAAGGTTCAAAGGCGGATTCAAAGCGATTGGGCATACTGAATCAACCGATCAAGATATGTCGTATAGACGAGGGCGCTGATTGGTGTTTGATACGCTGTTTACGTCTAGACGGCACCGAAAAAGGGTGAGAGCTTGGATTGGCGTGCCTGATCAGTAGAAGGATGAAAATCGTTATATACTCCGCAAGGTTACGCTCATGTCGCTTGGTAGCAATTGAGTGGTAGATCGACCGTACGATTGGGAGTGTGGACGAGGGGTGGTGAGAGGTTTGGTGAGAGAAGGTGGTTTTGACAGGTCACGCGGACGAGGGAGGGAACACAGGCCGTTGTGCAAGTTTACGAACAAAGCGAAACGTTTGTTTCACGCGTGCTATTGACAATGTTATGAGCACAGCTAGGTAGAATAGACCTGAATATGAACTGCCGCTGGTATCAACGCGGAAGGCTGTGTGTTGATCTATGGCTGCGTTCACACTGGCACCTGGATGGAGGCTGGCGGACGGAGGTATTTGGAAGTGTAAAGGTTCCGCGCCGAAAATGATATTATGCGCATCCGGACAAGACGGCATCTGCCGGTTGACGACGAGATCTATCCAGATAATGGGAAAAGCCAAAACTCAGCCCTAAAGAGAATTAGCAGATTTCAGGGTCCGAATTGGTGTCATCGAATTAAATTGATGCTACGATGAATACAACTACCCCATTTATTTCGTGTATTTCGTATATTTTTCTACATGTTTTCCCATTTACGTATTTTTTGGTACTGCCTTTGAGAGGTTTGCTTCCTCAAAAGCCCTGTCTTGTCTCCGAGTCCACTGTCTACTCCGCAATCCCGTCGTCTCTGCAGCCCTGATCCACTCTCTGTCAAATGCCCCGTCACTCCACTAAACATGATTCACACAACTATCCACAATATCCATCATCACAGTACCTATCAGACTCCCCCCACTCCCCCCAGTCTTCCACCTCCCAGGGATCATTTAACCACTCCTCCCAGTCTGCACCGAAGAAAAAGCACGTCTGTGGCACTTGTGACCGCGGATTTACAACTAGCGGTCACCTCGCACGCCACCTCCGAGTTCACACAGGTGAACGAAACCACAAATGCCCCTTCCCCGGCTGCGAAACTCGATGTTCTAGGCAAGATAACCTTCAGCAACAGTAAGTCTCGCACTTCCTTCTATCCCTCACTCGATCCCCTGTCCCTTGCTTCTTATCGTGTCCCCGACCTGATTTTCCCAGTCTTCATTTTCGACCCTTGACGAATTTCGGAGTTTGCATCTCTCCTCAACAGTATTAACTGACATATAATACCTTGGCGTTTCATTTAGCTACCGCATCCACCTTTCACCAGGCTCACGGAGGAGCTCCAGCTCCGCGACTCGAGCTGCAATAGCGCGCGCTGTTGGGGCCAATGGTCATGCTTCAAAAAATAGCCGTTCCTCTTCTGCGATTGTGACGCCGGAACGCTCACCATCTCCACCACCCGCTTTGGAACACGCCATTATTCCGCCGCCCCCCGATTCCCCACCTCCTCTTGTACAAGCGTTCCCTGTACCTGCTTCTGTACCCGTCTATAATGATAGCTTGCACTCTGGGAGCAGGTCGAGTCGTTCCCCAACCCCATTGGAGAACACTTATCCGATAATCTCACCGCATTCCCATGTATTGACAAATGGGCATATTACTTCGCAACCGTCTCCGTTGCAGTCACATTATAGCGACAGTCCACCGACATACAGTGAATCATCGCAGCATTCAAACTATGGCTATGTGCCTCCATCCTCACATCCATCCGGAACGAGTGCGGTGGACCATTCCTATGACTACTCGTACAGCGAAAAATCTCCCCTTCCACGTCTGCACCATGCTTCTATCGACAACATGCATGATCCATCTCCGCCTTCGTCTGCGCATCTTTCATCCGTTTCTTCTCGACTTTCCATCTCACACATCTCACATCCCCAATCGTATCCGAGTCATTATCATGCTGTCAGCACACCGTCACCAGACTCCGGTCACTCGCTGTCCCCCCATTCTCAGGCCTCAGGCCCACCCACACCAAGCTACTCCGCCTACCGTGACGACGGGCACGACGAGACCTCTTACCACACCATGGACTCGGTACAGGACCACCACCAAGTGCTCACGAATGGATACATGTCTTCTCAGGGTCATATCGTTCACGGGACCTACAATCAGTCAATGATGACGCAGAGCCTTCCAAGATACGATTCTCCACCTCCTATTTTGGCGCCAATTCAGGACGAGCGCGTCATCCGTGGCGATATCCGCATTTCCCATGTACAGCATTCTCCAGTGTCCAGTATCCCACCAACACCGCTGTCGACCTCATACATCCATGCTTCTTTGCATAGTTACCCATATAACGCACCGCATATCTCCCTTAACCAAGCAGGATGGAAGCATGATACCCTCTTGCGTGGGAGATCCTGAGCGGCCCGACTTTGCCTTCATATATCCATATTCTGCATCACAGCCTACACACAGTTCGGATCTTCGTCGTATTCCCGTTTGCTAGTTCTCGTTTGCTTTGCGCCTCGTTTTCTTCGTTTCGTCTCGCGGATTGTTCTCTGTATTATCATTTCTCCTGACCGGGATGTTTCTATTTTCCCGGATCAACCTACATCACTATCACCAGAAGCGTATACCATATATTTCATAGCCAACTGCACGATACTGTACATTGCTGTTTATACACATCCTCGCCTCCGCCAGTGAATGCGACCCGTAAGGATGTGCCTGATGTACAGTGGCAGTAACGAGATTGTGAGGAAGATCGAATCTGGGGTGATTGCTGTGGGTGGGTGAGAACGTAGCTGAAACGGCCGGTCTGGGTGGAAGGTTTGGGTCAAAAGTTCGGGTCGGCGTTTGGGTCACCACGTGATTTCCAAATATGGAGTGTCACCGGCGGCCTGCTCATCCAAACTTCCCGCCTTCCCGCCTCCTTGATTTGGCTTGTGCGCCCCGCCAGCTTATCCGCGCGCCCGCTCAAGTCATCCGCCAGCGTGTTCAGTGTCACTGGCAAGGGCACACAGCCGTGCTCGCCTTCGCCGCCCTCGCCGACCAACGACACCTGCCTGTCAGCCTCCAGCCGTGCCTCTCGAGACGCCCATTCACGGTCGCCTCGACATCATGCACGACATTGGTTCGCTGTTCGCTGCCACGCAAGAGCACCCAGAACTTCGCTCGCTATCCTTTCAGTCTTTCGACACCTTCCTACGTTGTGCCCGCAGCCTCATGGACGATATTTTACAGCCGCAGCCACACAACGTCTCTGTACTCATCGCACCTGATGTTCTGCCTCCATCAATCACCTCTTTTCTCGCCAATGTAACAGCAATCTCGACTGAGGCTGTTGATATCCTCTGGACGGTTGTTGGTGACCTCGTGTGGGACCTACCAAGTGCGGCCGAGGAACACGATCGAGAGGCGGACTTGTTTCGACGATACGGGCATGCCAAGGGCATCAGTATGTCGTTCGGTTCGTTCAGTGGCGAGTCTCATATGATATCACAGCTAGACAAATATTGTACCCTCCCGTCAAGACGTGTACAAACCCAGTCTGTTCGGGATGGCAATCCGGTCATGGTGGGGTTCTCAAGAAGGAGGAACAGCGTGCTGTAGTACTTTTTACACTCGCTGACGGACCATTACCTGCATGGTCTATCCATGCGAAGTGCCGCCGTACGTGATCGTCTCCGACACTGATTAACAGCTGTCTGAGGTCCGTCTCCCAGTATGCCACACAAACTATCACAATAACTACAATGTCCAACAAGAAGAACGTACATACTACACCGGAGTGCCGGCCTACATTCAGGTTGGCGAGCACCAATTCGTTCAGCGCGAGTTAGCATCGCACTGGATGGATCTGATGCAAACTGCGTAAGTACCTTTTCTCGTCTCTCAGTCGATGGGTTATCAATACCATCTCAGCGTATCGGCCACAAACTGTGCCCGTTTGTACGAAATTGCTCAATCGCGGAGACCCAAAGTAGATGATGTTCAGTGGCAGTTCGGTTCCTCGCTGACCACTGATCAAGTCTGGGATGCATTTATCCTCCTCGCGCTCCTCGAGGACTGTGCATCTCATGGGAATCAACTCCGTGTCCCGCACGGTGGTGACCAACAAAACCGGTTTGTAGCCGTGATGCGTGCTCGCACCGAACGGATAATCACTCACGGACAAGAGGAACTTCCGCATGCCTGTGACGGTTGCTTGCGCATTTTTGAAATGCCTGACGGGACGCTCGCAAAAACAGAAGTCGTTGTTACCGATGGTGTCACTGTTGGTCGCCCCTGCTGTGCTGTCCACTACTGCAAAAATCCGTTGGCCAGCAATCGACACCGCTTCTGCTCCGCTGATCCTACGCACCGCGAGCGTGAATTTCTATGCGCCGTCGAAGGGTGCAACCAGCCTGTCGTACGTGAAGGCACATTAATTCACAAGTCATGTCCCGATCCTCGACACAAACATATGGAGGCACTTTACAATAGCTCGCTCGAAAGCTCGAAAAGCAAAGGACAACGGCAAAAGCTTGCTCGGCTCAATGACGCCCTTGTGCCATCCACGTCAGTGGCTCCTGACCAGGCTCCGGTGCCTGTTGCGGACGGCGACGAGTGGTTTGAGCGAGACCCAAAGACAGATGCACTCCGTCTCATACAACCTACCCAAATGACCTCGACCGGCATGCTTGACCCCTCTCCACCATCCACCGCCGCCAAATCCTGCAGCGAAAAGGACGCACCTGCCAAGCTCAAGGCTGTCTTCCGTCGCCAGCGCACTAACAATGAGCAGCTCGTTGTTCGTCCTTGTGGAGTCATCAATGGCCGAAGCACCATGTACCATCATGAGGCGGTGTCCAATGTTTTGGTATGTCACTCTGATCATCAACGTCCACGACCAATATTCTCATGTGCAGATGTTCAGATCATGATCGAGCAGCTGTATTCTCTCCCACGCGCTCGCAAGCCAGAACATCTTATCTATGACTCAAACTGCAATGCATTGCGGGAAGTTCGGAGTCGCCATCTTAGCTTTTTTGATGGTATGGGCATGTGTGTCGACGCATTTCACCACCGCACGAAGCACAAGACCAGCGACACCTTATGTCAAGAGCAATGCAATATGAAGGCGTATCCTGAACTTATCGGGCCCAACGGCAAGTTCTATTTCAACTCGTCTATCGCTGAACAGACGAATGTATGGTTCGGTGCCTTCCACAACATCTGTCGAGAAATGACCCCCCACAAGTATGATTTTTTCCTTGACGAGATGATAATCAGGCGGAATCGGGTTACTGTAGCTACCTTGCTCGCTCGCGGCAAGAGCCCTTATCATCCTCGATGTGCATAGAACTTAGCTAGGGCAATGTAGACATTTTTTTCACTTGTATTGGAGACACAACAAATGTATTGGCGAAAACAAAACATATGACAAAGCGAGAGCAAGAGCGATCATGGCGAGGGTAGCATGAATGAAAAACAGTATCTACTTACGTGGCCCACTCGACTTCTTGCTTGCCTGTCCAAGTAGATCCCTTCGAGCCTTTAGATACAAACACCACAAACCTGCATCTACACGACCGGCAGATTCAAACTGGGCAAGAAGCTCGGGATTGGATGACACCCATGCACGGTAGTTGTCGCAAAAGGTCCCCTTGACGAAGGTGACACCAAAAATCTTTTTGAAGAGATCTGGTTGTCGATGGTGGTCACGGAGTTCTCGCTTATCCATCTGACGAAATCCATTGGACATATCGACCGTATACATCCCAGCAGGCCAGACCTGTTTGCGAGAAGGCTTGCTTGTGTCATATGAAGGAACTTGCACCGGAATGATCAGTGGCAGCGCAGGCCTGACAGGGATAAGAGATGACATGGACGACGACACTGGCGAGGATGGGATAGTGAGCGGTGCTGATGTTGACGACAACAGCACAGTACGACGTGCAGGTGAAGGCGAAGGTGAAAGTGAAAGGGAGAGTGCACGATGTGTGTTAAATGGTCGATGAGTGGGTGGTTCGCCATCGCCGTCACTCACTTCTCGTTGACGTTTGCGCATGCTGACGATCTCGACCTCAGAATCGTCGGCGGCGGCAGCGCGTGCACGCACTTTGCGCACAGTCTTCAGTTTATCCCGGACACCATCTCGTTCACCTTTCATGTTGAGGCGGATATGTGCAGGACGAGACCGTTCTTTGGATAGCTTCAGGAGGTCGTCAAATCCATGGCAGCACGTCACTCCAGCACGGCGTACGAATAGGTCGCGTCCCGTCTTCAGTGTGAACGTGTGGGTGAGGAAGGTAGCTATCCAACGACGAGAATCTTCGTCGAAGACTTCAATTTCATCCGGCATGTCGAGGAGCGCGACGAGTGCGCTGTCATCGGTTAGGCGATATTGTGGGTAGTACAGGCATTCGTCGACAAAGCGGCTGCGCACAGGCAAATCATCCTGGACATCTGTTAATTAAATTACGTACAAAGAATGAGAATCCTTACCTCGTCAAACCAATGGAGAATGAAACGTTGACGAGCAACTCGTTCCATTTCCTTGCGGCGCTCTTCTACCTTGCGGGCCTCGGCTTCTTGCTGTGCACGCGCCTTGAGGTCTGCGGTCCACAGAGGGTCAAGTTGCGTCGTGATTCGAGGTTTCGCGGACAGTGCCGAGCGCATGGATGTAGAAGGTTGCCGTGGACTAGGTGGCATGAGAGGAGGTGAAAGCCGACCAAAGCTCTGAGTTGGTGACAATGGGATGATGGGCGACGAGAGTAATAGAGATGGTGGAGTAGGAGATAGTGGTGTGGGTGGAGGAGGGGTGGACGGCCGCTTAACTGCAGCGAGAATATCGTTGTACGAGAGGCACAACTGCGAGGCAGTCGGGACCGGCAGACCACGGGCTTGGAGGGAAACACGAATGGCTTGCATGAGGTCTTCCTGACCAAATCCCGCATCATCGAGAGGCTGCTCCTCAAAGGTAGAGGGTGCAGGCTCGTGGCGAGGAGCATCCTGCTCCAGCTGGGGAACAGGCAGTAAATTGGGAGCTTGTTCGTCCCGCGATATCTCTTGATGATCGCGGTGAAAGAAGCACTCGAGGGCGTCTAGAGCCTCGAGGCAATGCTTCAAGCACATGCCTCGAGGGCACTTGATCGCACCAGGACGCCGGCAAAACGAGCCGGGGCAAGGTGCGCCTCGTTTGCGGGGCTTGCTCAACCTTTGACGAGAGGGCTGCAATGCCAGATCGATAGCGCCGGAAGAGGACGAGCCGGTCAGGGCAGGAGTGGCAGCAGGATCAGCTGGAGTAGGTGACCGCGCTGACGAAGGAATGATGGCAAGGATACGAGGATGGGCAAGGAGCTGTGCCAACCACTGAAAGAAGTTGCAGCTATAGTGCTAGAGGTTCATTCGTGCATTAGCGTCAGAGTACATCCGACGAGACGACGACTTACCCTCGCCATTGGCTTGCCGCCATTGCCATTCTTGTCCGATTGGCATATGGTAATGGGAACAGCACCTCCACAGACGGTGCAATCGACGACGAGTCCGATTGCGGTGAGCCGGATGGACAACTGGGAGAGGACGAGGCGGTCAGAGTCTTGCAAGGCTGCCTCCAGTGATGACATCTTCGCGTCCACAAGCAGGGCGGGCGGGCGGGCAGGAAGATAGGCGGCGGGCGGGGAGGAGAAAAGGAAAAGGATGAGGAACGAGACGATGAGACGGTGTAGGTTATATAGCTGGCCGATCGCGGGTGACGTCGTAGTCGTAGTCGTTGGAATTCGACTGATACATGGAATGCTGGAGGACCGTAGGACAGAGATGCAGGAATGGACGGGCAGGAGGGGGCGCTTCAGGCCCAAAAAAGCGCCCGCCGGTATCAGGTCGTTGATAGGGTGCCATCGACAGGGCACAGATGCGTCGGACATGTCGCAGCTGGCGGGCAAGAGGGCGGGAAGGCTCGGGAGGTTTGGGTGAGCAGGCGGGCGTTGAAAACCGTATTTGGAAATCACGTGGGGACCCAGACGTTTACCCAAACTGCCAATCCAAACTTTAGACCCAAACCGGCGGAATCTACGACTTTCTGAATCGTGTGGCGGTTTTGGGAACGCTTCGAGTTCGGAAGCGCCGAACTCCGAACTCTGTCATGATGACCTTCAAGTCGAACCGGAAGAGCGCGTCACTTGTACTGAAGCGTGACCCGGGAGGAAGGCCGGTCGGGATTATCACCGACCAAAAAGGCCTTGAATGCCCCCTCCGCGTTGATCGATGGTCACTGACGAACTCCCTTCGATCCTATGACAAGAATTCCCTTCTGTGGTTTGTACATCATAGAACACAACATGACTTTTGTAACTTGTTTTCTTGACAGGTACGACTCGGACTCGGATGTCAACCTATTCTCCGAGGTGACGCTTCAACATCGTGCATGAATCGACCGTGGGTACAGTTGACGGCCCAAGGATATCAACAAACTTCCCGATGGTGCTTCGTCTATCATACACGGTTACTAGCACGGGGTGATAGACTTCAAGGAAGAACCTCAATATCCACGGTCCAATTTCGGACTCGAGACAAAGATAAGTTAGCCCCGACTTGGGCGTTCTGGTTTCCAGCCAACTTCACTGTCCCGTCGTCGTTCCCTTGGAATTTTGTTGACCAGCAACTTTTGGCCGCGGGTCTTGACGCACGCACTTCAGAGGTACAGAATTAAACGTAGGTGCCCACGTTTCCAAGGCCTCTGCCAATCGTTCAGGACTTGACCAAGGAGGCTATCTATCCCCGGACCTAACTCCACCACCTCTCAAGCCCCGCAGACATATATGACGGCCTAGGCCCTCAATGAATCCTCTTCTGAAGTTCCTCGCCCATATCGAAGTCTCATGTCTTCTGGGCCAGTCGAAAAGAAAGAAACCTTTCGTATGTTTGGTAACGTATCCATAGATGCGTCCACCTCAGCGTTGCTGTGCCGACCCTTGGAAGCTTCTTCTCATTCACATTATGAAGATATGAACTCGACCTGCCTAACAGCTTAGCAGGTCTGTTCGGTCACCCTCCCCGGTATAAATCCGCCACGAACGAACCATTCGTTTGTCCACAATTTTTTCAAACGTCGTCTTCAGTATAATGGTTCCTCTGGAAGGACCAGTCGGTGTCGGCGCATTGGTCGACGGCGTGTTGCTAGGCTGCGCTCTGGTCCAGTCGTGTGTATACTACAAGAACTCCAGGGAGGACGCATGGTCGTTGAAAGGCTTGGTGAGTCGTTTCCTGTTTCCTCAGCTCCAAAGACCAACGAGAGCTCCTCCAGGTTTCTTTGATTCTGTCAGTGAATTGCCGATCTTGATCGACCATACCCTGAACGCGATTCTGGCGATCTCAACAGGCTTCTTTTGCTCTCGCATCTTGGTTGTTTAGCCGCCTGGGTTTGGGCTGCCTCAAAGGTGAACGAAGATGCCTCTGAGCCCCCTTACGCCGCCATCCTGTTTGGTATTTCAAGCATATTCGGTACCACCGTATTGCTCTTCGAAAGAGTGCGTTGTTCCTCCCCCCATTTCCTAGCTATCCCCCAAGCACGATCACTCACCTCAACCCCAAGTGTTTCTTCGCCATTCGCATCCTCAAAACGTCCAACAACCACTTCTTAGTATTTACATTCTTCATTCTTTGCATTTTCACCTTCACGGCCGCCTTGGGCGCTTCGACTGTATTCTTTACGAGCGCCATGTCCGACTTGACGACGCAGTTGAGCTCGGGTTGGGTGTTCCCGCTTGCGATTCTATCTGGTTTGGTTTGCGATTTGGTGTTGAGCGCTACGACGGCGTTTTATCTCAAGAAGCGGACGCCGAGCGAGAGTAAAGGGTACGTTCACGCGAGTGAATCACTGGGAAAACGTAGCGGTTCGCGATGGACTGACGATCGTTTTTTTTTTTTTTTTTTGCACAGTAGTCACATGGGAACGATCAGTCGTTTGATCTTCATGGTTGCTGGTAAGTTACTGTCCTAGGACCACCAATGCTTGCTGTCGTGGAATTGAAGCTTATCCCGTCCATCACAGAAACAGGGTTCGCAACGAGGTATGTCACCCATATTGACTACATTTTGTATCACGAGACCAATGCTTTTTCACCGTTCGTTAGCTTTGTTGGTGTTGCCGCTATCATTACCGTGCGTGTTTCGCACCGATCCGAGTCCGTACACCTCGAATTAACACATTACATATTACAGTACTGGTTGACGAGGACGAACTGTAAGTCCCCCAGTCAATTCTCTTTCGTGAATGATTGAACGACATCCGATCGCAGATGCGTGGGTAGGCCTGCTCGTGATGATGCCCGGAGGTGAGCAACACCCCCTGCACCTGCATGTCGAAGTGATTTAATATTTCGCAACACTAGTCTTTGCGAACACCTTCCTCGCTGCACTCAACGCTCGCGGGCGTCTGGTTGCAGACATCGAGCACCAACGCACGGTCGACTTGGGCGAGAAGCTCATCGACAAGAGGGCGAAGAGAGTGAGTGCGCTTTGGGGCTTCTCTTGCGAAAAGGACCACTGAATCTTTTCATCGTATAGCCGCCGATCGTGGTCACGATTTCGAAGCAGGTCGAAAACTACTCCGAGAGTGGGTGCTCACTATACCGCCAACAAACCCATGCCTAAGTGTCTCGACGGCACCAATTACGTGCTGGGTAGTGAAAGTTTGGACGTTCGCCATTTGGAATTTGGCGCTCTTTTTCTTTCGTCGTTTACGATTGAGATTTTTGGGGGTCTTTCTTTTACTTGTCATGAAGACATGTCGCGCGATACCACTTTCCTTCACTGTCGTTCTGATCGTTTCGATTCGCTCTCTGTTTTGTGCAATGACTGTCGTTGCGTGCTGTCCTTTCTTTCACTTTGTTTCTGTACGTCGAGTCTGTACGTCGTTCGAGTTGTTTGTAGACATGTCGAAAGTAGGCAACATCCCTTTCTGAGGCCGAGAGTGACGACGTTCCGCGGTGCTGAGGCCTGTTATGCTACCCGGATAGATGGACACTCACCATCGCGTGGTGAAAATGTTCCCCTTAAGGGCTGAAAGTCCGAGTTGTGGACCTAGCCCATATACACGATGATACAAGTCCACCCCATGATGAGAGTAGGATGTGATTGTTTTCGAAGCTGCGACGCTCGAGCCATGTTAGGGAGAAATTAAAATTGCCTGCGTACCATCGCTCGTAAAGAAAGAGACCCTCATGCACGATGGTGGGTACCGGCCGGGCGGTCAGTGATAGCGATGGGTAACAGAATGTGAGGAACTCTAACATCAGCAAAGTTCTGTCAACGGAGCGCTGTCAGGGATAAATACGCTGGTGCTCTAGTCATGAAGGGTTCTCCTTTTTAGCTATCGCATGCAAATCTTGTTCTGTCGTCATAAGAAGGGCCAATCAGGGGGAGGAGAAACCGGGGAAACTTTGAGTCACTTACGCATCCCCCACACATGCGTTCTGAGGTCGAGGAATTCTTGGGGAAGGGGGTCAGTTGTCAGGGTGCAGCAAAGAGGGATGTGTGCAGAGCTCACCGATGTGGAGACCGTCGTAGAGTTTCTTCATCTCTGAACGGATCCTTGACAGGTCGTCTTTGCTGGAGGAGTTTTGGGAGAGTGCCTTCAAGTCCTTCTCGACTGCTTCAATCCTTCGCACATGCGCGGACACCTGTACGAGCGCGGGTGCATGACTGAGCGTTGAGGACGTAAAGTCGTTCAGTGATGTACCTTTGCAGTGCTGGCTTGCAGTTCTTCTACGCTAGCCTGTAGTGCTGCTGAAGCAGCCTTGTATTCATCGAGGAGATGGTACGCCGCATACGCCGACGCGAGCGAGAAACCGAACAAGAAACCGATAATCCTGCACGTTCAGACCGTCTCTCAACGACGCTCCGAAAGAAGAAAAACCCTGTGAAGACGCACCCTCCGCGGAAACCACCCACTGGCTTCTTTGGACTGGCTACTGTCCCGAGGTTTGGCGACGCTGCGGCTTCCTCACGCAGTACTCTCGAGGTGGAGAGGAATCTTGTGCTTGAGCGTTGGACGAGGATTTGAGAGCGGACGAGGCAGCGCAACGACGAGGCCATCGTTGGTTGAGAGTGAGCAAAGAGTGGTGGATCGGCGTTGGCCGGAGTGTCGCGTGTGTGGCTCCTGATTGGTCAAAGGGTACCCTCCAGCCTTGCTTGTGCCCTAATTGACTGAGTCTGACTCTCGCGTTCAGGACGATATCGACGGCGACGAGGATAAAGTCAAAGGCTATATAATTCGTGGTGGAAGTACAACACGCGACTGATGCCTCCGAAACGCAAGAACGATGACAACGGCGAACTCACCGCCCGAGAGCGCAAGAAACTCAAGATGGCGGATGCACGGACAATTTCAGTCCAGCAAACACCCTCTGGCAACGGCGCTGCCTCCACGAATGAACAGGGAAATGGAAATGCTGCTGCTTCAGGTTCAGCCGGACCTTCCAAGACGGTGGTGCGATTTGACTGTGCGTACTCTCGATGCATATCACTGCCCGAGACCGAACTAAGAGCGTAAATAGCTATGCAGGGACTGCCTGCTTCCATCGACGTGGAGAGGTTCACAGAGGTAGGTTCAGTTGTCTCTTCTTGGGACACTTTTGTCCACCTTCCATCCAGGCTCGTGCGTACGAGATCGATGCAATGCAAAAGGCGGTCAAGGCAGCCAGGTGTGCAATCAGTTTTCATCAGCGACCATGTCTTGACATGCCAACTTCAGTGAAAGTTCGACACATCGCGCGTGGCAAACGTTGCCTCGACACCTTCGCCGCAGGGCAGCTAGTCATGACATCCGACGCGTCCCTCTACGCCTGAGAGCTAAGGCACGTGCTGAAGTAAGTGTATCCCGACCGATCGTACCGCATATATTCATTACCCGCACCCAGATGGACAATGCTAAACGCAAGGTCCTTGCTCGGCCGAAGCGGGGTAAAGCTAACCAAATCACTCGCACGGAAGCCCTCTTAAAGCGCCAGCGTAAGTCATGTATTCCTAATTTTTTCCCCTTCTTTGAGCCAATAGGATGATCCCAGGTGACAAGTCGTGGCTTGAAACGCATATCTGGCATGCGAAACGCGCAAAGATGCACAATATGTGGGGATATCGCCTTGTATGTTTTGATTGACGTTCCAGATGAACAAGTAACTGAGCCCGCGTATCAGGCCGTCACACCAACTGAAAAGGCTTTCCGTCCTTCCCATCGAGCATCCTTGCACGGCTCGATTTTACATGACGCCTCCTATCATGCTACGGTAGAGCTTAAAGGACCGCAGATCCTCCTTCAGTCTGTGTTGGAACAATGCTGCGATCCTCAGACCTCCGGAATGAAACGGTCAGTTTCGGATGTCCGTCAACTTCTTCCCGCTGACAGTCTTGCAGGTGTATGACTGGTGGTCGAGCTTGTGAGACCCACGTTTACAAACATGCAAGCTATCCACTCGGTCTCTTGGGCCCTATGACGATCATCTGGCAACCACTGACCACTAAGGACACCCCGTCCGCTCCTTCTAAACCTGCTGCACAGTCAGGGAAGGGGAAGGGGAAAGGAAAGGTCAAGGAGAAACAGACGGAGGACAGTCCACCGTCCCGACCCAATGAACCGCGTGTCATCTGGGTTCGATGTCACCCAGCGATCTTTGAAGACGTCTTCGAGACCTTACGGACCTGTGCTTCGCATGTCCTCGACGAGAGCAAGAAGAAGAATCCTCAAGTGCACGCCGAGATCGAGATCGCGGATCTGAGAGGATGCATCAATGCGTTCGAGATCATGGGCCCTAAGTCCAGCCAGGTGATCAAAGGGGTCTTTTCCCCTGTCGGGAGCGACGATAGAAAGGATTTCAAGAAGGTCAGCAAGTTGTTTGCAGGATATCCTGACGGCTTGCTAACGTCGAGAACAAGTAGTTTTGGGACTCGTTGACCAATCTGCAGACGTCAGGAAGCATACCACGTGGAATGGTGATCGGGCTCAAGGTTCTCGATCCGCGGCTCAAGTACGGTCAACGATTTTACGTTGTATTCGACTCACATCTCGTGTTCAGGTTCCCGCCTCACAACGCCAAACCCCATTATCCAGACTTTCCGAATTCGTCCATCCATCAATCTCTGGGTTTCCTATTCCCGACCGCTCTCGTGGCACAGAGCGAAATCTGGGATGAAGAGACACGCGGCAGCCTCAAGAAGCCCAAGTACAAGAAAAAAGATCTCGATGAAAGACGCTCCAAGGTAGGACTTGTCCACCACGTATCGCTCGTACTCACGCTCTCTCGATCCGAAGAATCTGGTTCCTGGTACACCGCTCAATCCTCTCAGACAGGATGACCGAATCCCTATTCTTCTTGTTCAGCGTTCTGTCGAGCCCCCAGTTGCTTCAACGTCTGCATCGCGATCCGATAATACTCAAGGCATCCATGGGTGGACGTTACTGTTCCCCGCAGGCTGGTCAATGGCTTTCCTGTCGTCGCTCGTATATACTGGAACTCGCTTCGCGGGTCAGCGCGAACGCACGAAACAATTCTTCGAAGCTGGCGTAAATGGGTTTCCACGAGATTATCCTACCGTCGCTGCGTACGATGTCGTCACCAATGAACGGGCTGAGAAGGACAGAGCGAAATGGGAAAGGACACCTCCTGCGAAGAAGCCCAATTATACGAAGCTGGGCACGAGGAGCCCGTGGCGTGCTGACTGGGGCGTCGTTCTGGGACTCGAGGAGCCAGCTCCAGCTCCGAGGACCGATACGCAAAGAGAAGAAGGATTAGTTACGACTCAACGCGAGAATCCTCCTGATCCCGACGCGATGCAAGTCGACGCTCCAAATTCTGGCGTCCGCCCATGGCTTCTTCGCGGTCCCAATGTCCCTTCCTTGCTATCCAACGCGTTCATCACGCCCGCTCAGTTCGTCGGCGAGATCAACAAACTTCGGTCGAGGCATCACATGTCACCTCTGGACGTGTCTATCTCTGCAGACGACTTGGTGAAATCGGCGCTCGTGATGGTGCGCACGAAGATGCTACGAAGAGGGGCACCGACGGACATGGCGAATATTTACAAGATGGACGATCCGGAAGCTCGTAAGTGGCTCAAGGCGACGAGCAACAATTGGGAGGATACGAGCGAGCCTGATGAGAATGAGGCACGTTTTATTTCCCTTGCCGGGTCCTCGGTACCTAGGGGGGCTGTACTAAAAATTTACAACTTACTCTAGCTTGGGGAGATAAAGACAAGCCAGGCGGACGTCATTGGATACGTGACGACGGGGGATATCTCGTTGGTACGTGGCGAGGGGTTCGCGATGGGTGCCATTCCTGTCGTGCAGTATCTGGCGCTATGTAAGCAGGCGTTGAGGTTAGTTTGATTACTTTTTCTTTTTTTTCTTCTTCTTTCGCCGTGGAATCTCATCGTGGGATCGTTCTAGGCTCGCGCAGAAGTCGGTTTTGGTGAAGATTCGGGATCGGGATGCGACGATGTGTCGGGCAGCGTTTTTGGATCTTTTGGAAGCGTGAGGCGCAGCCATCGCGGATAGAATCGCGGTGTAGTGTTTGTCTACTTTGGTTAGTTTGACTTGATTCACTTGCCCGGCGTAATACGTCGCGACCGAGCTTCCTATTGCGCAAGGCATGCGCCCACGATGCTTATCGGAGGGTTGGAGCGGAAATAGGGGCTACGACTATCATATAAGTGATTCAAGCTGGCCCATTGAACTTCAGAGTGTCTCTTCACACAAGTATCGTAAAATGACTCGCGCGACAACCGCCCTTGGAGGTACAGCATCCAACGTCGTCGTCGGTAAAGTCGGCGTAAGTCTCCAGTCCTTCCGTGCAGCGTTCACTGGATCTCATCTCTCCCCTTAAGCATGGCCTCATGATGATGACGTGAGTCGCATCGTGTTGCAGTTTCCGACCCGCGTATCTCATTTGACAGCTTTTTCAGATGGAAGCCAGAGCCTACTCCTGACGACCAATGTTTCGAGGCTATCAAGGCAGGTGTTGATGCGTTGCCCGCCGGGGCCAAGATGTTCCTCAACGGAGGTGCGTAGATTCCGCTCCCTATCTCAAAACGGCTTCAACCGGGCATGCGATAGGAGAGTTTTATGGCCACAGCCTTTCTGCTGCTAACCTTGAGATGATCGCGCGATTCTTTGACAAGTATCCCGAGTATGTGGACAGAACGTTTTTGTCCATCAAGGTCGGTAACCATCGCCGTTTTCTCTGTCGCGCGTGACTGATGATAGACCGTCCTTTCTTCCTACATATCTCAGGGAGGACTGAAAGCGATGTCAGATGTGCCGGACAGCTCGTGAGTCTTACCGACCAGTACAGTACAGTACAGTACTACCCGAATCCATCAGCTAAACACGCTCGGACCTACCCAGACCCGAAAACCTCGCGCGTAGTGTCAACTTCATCCACGAAAAACTGCGCGGCACGAAGCGCCTCGACTTGTTCGAATGTGCTCGCGTGGATCCCAAGGTTTCTGTCGAAGAATCCGTCGATACGCTCGTGAAGCTGAAGAAGGAGGGCAAGTTTGATCATATTGGTATGTCGGAATGTAGCGCGGAGACTCTTCATCGGGCGAACAAGGTATGTTATCTGGTTGCATGCGAGTGGAGTGAGCAACGTGTTGAATGGCACTTTTGGTGTAGATCCACCCGATTAGTGTCGTGGAGATCGAGGTTAGCCCCTTTTCGTATGAACCACAGGCACGAGAGGGTGAGCAGCGTTGTACCATCGTCATTTCATTGTCCTGATTGTACATGTCAGTGATTGCTACGGCCAAAGAGCTCGGAGTAGCTGTCGTTGCTTACTCGTACGTCGTGTGAGCCGGCTTTGATCTGTGTATCATTTGATTCGGCGCAGACCTCTCGGAAGAGGTTTCTTGACAGGACAGATCAAGAGACCTGAGGATATTCCTGGTGGGTGGTTTGCATACACCTCGAGTTGTTGGCGTTAATCCTCTTGTAGAGGGCGACTTCCGCCGCCACCTTCCTCGATTCCAAGAAGACGTACGTCTTTACGTGCCAATTCCTAAATTCACTCGCTCACCTCCATCTTATCAGTCTATTAGGCATAACTTTGCCGTCGTCGACGCTCTGACGGAGATCACAAAGAAGAAACATGTCACCCTAGCACAACTCTGCATTGCCTGGGTCAGTTCGCTCGGGCCGCATGTCATTCCTCTCCCGGGATCTTCGTACGTGGCTTATGATAATCAGTCCCCTCCCTTTTTTGGGTCGCTGATCATGGTTTTCAGTCACCCTTCGCGCACGTACGAGAACTGTGCAGGCGGCGATGTGAAGCTCACTGAGAGTGAACTTGAAGAGATCAACCAGGTGATCGAGAAAGCTGATGTGAAAGGGGGAAGATATGCTTCTCATGTCGGGAACTTGTGGGCATGAGCGTCTTGAGATTTCATTTCTGTCGTCGAAGTAGAAGAAGGCATAGCGAGTTGCGCACTACGAGTACTGTTGAGTTGTTTGATCCTTCAGCTCGGCCAGATGCTTCGTTCGTGATCCTTTTGTTGAACGCGTGCAGGACTTAAAGTCAACAGTATCCCTAAGGATAGCCAAATCTGCTGCCGTACTAAGTACTGTAAGAGCATTCCTCGTGCTCAGCTTCATTTACGGGCAACGTGAAGCCCCAATTGGCTCGCCGCCCTTGCTAATTATTAGAAACGGTACCGGTATTGTAGGATAAGGAAAATCTGAAAAAAAAACCCATTGAAAAAACCCGTCTGAATGAATTTGCCGATCGAGAGCATCCATGAGAATAATAAAGACCTCCCAAACCCTTGTCTACAAGAGAGCCCAATCACCTGGTTTCATTGCCTTTTGTAAATTCTCTGTTATCTCCTTGTCGGGCTTAACCTGCTCCCGATAATATCGAACGAATTCAAGCAATTCTGTTTTACTCTTGCCTCCGTATTTCTCGAATTCGATGGTCATGTTATTAACAGCCAACCAGGTGACCATGTAATTGAGATCTTTTCTATCGGAGATTCGTTTAGCAACTGTCTTCGGATATGTAGAGTCACGATTGTGATACCACCGCTTCATCTTTGTAAGCAGAAGAACTCCAGGGTGTAGGATAGTAATCTCTGCGAAGAACACTTGTAAGGAGGGAAAACACGCAAGGGTATGACCTACGCAATTCGCCCTCGCCGATTTTGTATATGGGCTCCACAACGACGGGAAGACCAAGCGACCCAGTTGGGAGCGTTTCAATTAAGACGTTGTGTTCGCTTTTCCGAACTAACTCTTCGCCAGTTAGATCGTCTTTGCCTTCCTAGATTTTTCGATTTGCACCCCGTATGATTTGAAACGAAAAATAACCTGCCTTGACAAAGTAGAGCTTGATGCCTACGGACGCAAATCGACTGTTAAGCTCTAATAGCTTCTGGCGCAAATCCTCCATTCTCCAGTTTTTCGTGTCAATCAGCACGTCGATATCGTGGATATGTCCATAAAATTCTGAGATCAGATAGGTATACAGGAAAGACCAGTCATAGGACGTATCTGGGTAGGGCGATTGCTGCCGAGCAGCGACCAAGCAAATCCACCAATATACGCATGAGGGCACCCCAGAGATTCAAGACAAGCCGATAGATAGGTAGCAGCTTTGGACTGGTCGAGTCTGGATGTTGTTATTGAAATCGTGTTCGATGATCTGTTCATATTCTGCGATGACTCCTGCCAGTAATAATGGAATAACTAGACGTCTCGTCGTGTTTAGGAGCCGAATGCGGAGCTTCAATAGGATTGAAACCGCCGTGACGCATTCTTTCACTTTCTCCCACTTGCTGCAGCTCGTTCATTTCCAAGCGTGTGTCCAGGGTAGAGGTGATGCGCGTGATCATAGTGAGAAACTGGGGGGGGGGGGGGGCGTTCTAAATGTTGCGGCAGCATTGGTGCATCGACGTTCGGTGCTTGGATACACATAGAAAGACTTCTCGATACATTATATGCGCAGCATACTTCAAGCTTCTGTAACGAACAAAAATTTACAGATATGTGGTGCCAGAGAAGTACAAGACGATGTGATTTGTGAACTCATGTCAAACATACAAATGAATTTCCGTGCATTGAGCCAGCTCCGGGCCTGCTACTATGATTTGATAGCATGATTACGATGCAAATATGGTCATAGAGATATCAGGAAACTCTGGCTCTACTGTCCAGCCCTCGTAGCTTCGTCGTCATCGATACCATTCGTAACAGATCTGGAGTCCTTAGGGGCCGGAGATGGAAAGTCATCGTCAAAGTTGACGGTATGCCTTTTGACAATTGCGAGTCACTCTGACTTGGGGAAGGAGACATGCCTAGGCGAGTTAATAATGACGGCTCCGATCATCCTTTCACTCTGATAATTCACTCGAGGAATTGTTTTCTATTTGAAGAAGTAAGCTTGAGTGGTTCGCTGGTTTCATCTTCGACGAGCCAGAGAAGTGGCTTTGTGATTTGATCCGTTTGACATGTCCAAACATCCCGATGCCAATTCTACTATCCAGCACGGAATATACAACGTATGCCACTCGGGCCTGTGAGGAGAGCAATGACACATCCTGAAGTCGACAGGATGACGATGGTTGTTGTGCAATGTTTGGAGCTTAGCGGCGTGAACACGATTAGTCAGAAACTCTCTTGAATCCGAATCATCATGATAACAACTCTAACCAACCACAGTGTTGCAGCCTTTCCTCCACGAATCTACCTTGATGCACCAATTAAGCAGAATAATGACGATATTCTACGTTGCGAGCCTGGGGATGTGGTGGACATGGCGTTGGGACGATTACAGAGTGCCGGAATAGTCTTGCTGGAGTGGCATTCCTTGCTCTACCACAGGATGAATGTCCCTGTCCTCGTTAAGGCACGTATCTCCATTTCCATGTCCGTTCCAATGGTTATGTCGAGAATTTCTCCCTAGGACTATTCATATGCTGTGCCCGACGAACAGCTAGACCAGGCCTCGGTCATTCTCTCTTCAATGGGCCTCCCTCTTTCACCCCCCTCGAAGCTCCTCTTGATGACAGAAGGGGACTTTCAAGCCAAAGCGATCTTTCATCGGATCACTCTTTGGACCTCGCCTTCGTTCGTACAGCACCTGGCGCTCTATCCGCGATCGTTTTCCACCCTCGACGACTCTGAACTTGAAGAAAAGCCGCCCTCCCACTACTCTACTACCTCTTCCCTATGTAACTCGATTCTTGTACCTTCTCGACCAGCAGTCTACGCGTCGATCATCCGCTTGTTGCTTAGTTACCCACAGTATTGTGCTACAACAACGGCACTTCAGTCGGATCTCTCGGAACTTATCGGATACGATCTCCTCGGGTTGGAGGATGGATATTTGGATCCAAATGACGAAGAAGCGTTGGTTGCGATAGGGCTGGAGCAGAGGTTGGTGCACGCTACCCAGGTTGTACTGCAATGGGGAATTGACGGCGTTTGGCGCCCGGGAGAGGAATGGATAGGAGATGCACTGGGTGCGGTCGTCGGAGGGACAGGGTGTATAGAGAATCTCCCTTGTAAGGAGTCATAGTCAATCTACCTCGAGTGTGCTTTCGTGGTGATCGGGCTCAAGGTTCTCGATCCGCGGCTCAAGTACGGTCGACGATTTTACGTTGTATTCGACTCACATTTCGTGTTCCGAAGGTTCCTGCCTAAGAACGCTCAAGCCCATTATCCGTCAATATCCGGAGTTCATATCCCCGACCGCTTTCATGGCACAGAGCGAAATCTGAATGAAGAAACATCGCGGATAGTCCATCATGGGTGCGTAGCGCAGTGGTAGCGCGTATGCTTTGCACCAGCTTATCCTTGTAAGCAAGTTTGTATAAGGTCCAGGGTTCAATCCCCTGCGCATCCATTTTGTACCTGATACCGACGATGCAGTCACGATCGCTTGATTTGAAAAACACACAAGGGAAGGCTGGTGAGCTCGGACGACATTCGACAGCAACGGCCAAGCAACGGCTCCTAAAGTATAAGTTGGTACTTCGATGAAGTGAAACCTGCTTTACCGCGAGATTGTGGTGTTGTACATGCTGTTTTTTTTCTCGCTACCGTCACCGACTCCCACGAAGTGGGAAAGGAGGGTTTTGTCGGATGCAAATATCAGGCACTCTATAAGTTGAGCTACAGGAACGTCCCACAGTTGTCATGTGATTCAATTATGTAATTGTTTGGTTGCCATTTTCAGAATCATCATGTGTGCGTTGTTCGAATTTTATCCTGCTCTCATTCCCCTCGTTCCTCCTTATGACGCTACCATAACAGCCCGTGCAATGGATAGCAGTGACATGTAAGTTGCATGCTGCGTTTTTGTCGTTGTTTCTGATGTATATGTTTGTACTTTAGGTTCGTCGTGAAGTCCTCTTCCCGTTGTGCTCACGTGCTTTGTGAAGAGGCTTGTCCTCCACATCGCGTTGTTCACAGCGTGGATGAATATCTGTTATACTACGACCCACTCTACTGTCCACATTACTATCTGTCATGCTTTAACACTGCACCACATTTTTGCCTTTGGCTGTCAAACACCTTATCTGTCCACATGAAAACATGTCCTCACTGCTGTCTTGAATATGGTGGGCTTGTTTCGTACGATGGTGTGGTAATCTATGTTTCTTGTCAAGGTGTTGATATCTTGTGCTCGATACAGTACTTTGAGAGCCCGACATATATGCACTGTGGTCTTATCTGTCGCTTGAAAGATTGCATTGCTAAATGTGCTGATACCTCGTTCAATCAACTTGTCCACAAACGAGCAATGGACTTTCCTCACTGGTTGTTCCAATCAGATGAGATGTACGAGAAAAAACTAGCACCACTTATGAGTGGTGTTCTTGCACAATCTGTCACTGTGTGTGGTGCAGTCCTTCCTAAATCTTGCAACAAAAGGGGATATCTTGATACTGTCCTTCAATGTCTGTCCCGAAAGCACATTGAAATTCTGAACTTTTCATCAGATGCTGTCGTACATTATTTGAAGGACGTTGCCCTACCTGGCGGATGTGATCCGCATGTATGTTTGGTCGTCTCAAAACACTTTGAACAATCGTTTGGTGTCAAAGTTGGATCAGCATTGAGATCACCTCGTAAAGGCGTGTGTTCAGACATACCAGAATGTCCTCCAAGCGAATGCTTGAGTTGGCTCAGAGAGGCTGATAATGAACTCGTCGGTTGGAACGGATCCCGCGTCTATCAGGCCGTCCTCCAGGGAATGAAGCTTATGCTGTACACTGAATATGTGAAGCACAAGTCTTATTGATCAGCCCGAACCTGAGGTCGCGACAGCGGATCCCAAGGGTAAAAGAAAGGCTTCCGACGTACCTTCTGGCCAATCTCCCTCCAAGAAAGTCATGGGCGTTAACGAAGGCACAGGTATGGAGGTCGATGACGAATGATGTCCGGGCATTTGGTAGTCACTGTGACCAGTTTCTTGTACAAAGAGAGGGAATGCTATTCTCCCACCTCGTATCGGACGCAAGGTCACGTGACACCGAACCAGTTCGTCTCGTGTGTGGAGGAGTGAGCTTGAGAGTCAGGGCTAGGAGTGTTGCTGAAGATATTGTATTTGGGTATATAGTACTTCAGTAATATGAGGTATAATACTGCTGAGACTACACATGAAAGTATGGGCATCCATCCGCGCGATTCGTGGGTTCAATGGGTCGTCTGGCGTGATGGGGATATGGTGATGGTGACGGCCTAGGTGAGTCTTTGATGAACCTGCGCGTGTAGTGCTGGTTCTGACGCGTTTCTTCGTCCGCTCCTAGCGTCTTCGTTTCGACTCGTTGTGAGTCGCTATCGGCGTTGCTCGTTGCGTTGCGTCACGGTCGCGTTCGGCATCATTTTCACCGCTCTGCAACTCCCCTGTCTCTCGACATCTCGTTTTTCGTCGACCTGGCGAGCTCACGGCCGCACGGCTCCGTTCGTGCGCCTGTGCGATCACACCGCGCATTCGACTCTTCGTCGTCGTCGCACTCGCTCGTTCGGGTTTGGGGTTCGTTCATTGGGACTATGCAGGTGCGTCGTCTTCGTTCGTCGCGTCGTACTGACCATGGTCTTCGTCCCTCGACATCGATCGCTCGACTGACCTCAACGCCCTTGATCGACACATGTCAGCGTGTTTCATCGTTCTCCCATTTATCCAGCTTGTCTGTGAGCCTCCCAGCGTCCTCCTCGACGATCTCCGTGTATCTGCGAGCGCGGGCGGTGCTTCCCGCTCGTTTGCAATTGGTTTTGCCCTCGACCTGTACAACTTCGGGATCGCTCGACACGATCGTTTTGACTCTCGACAACCCCAACTCCACCACACGCCCGTCGAAAGGCTCTTTCCGCCGTGTTTCTTCGCGGCTGGGTGTGCTTTCAGCGTCGTTCGACTTGTGCAGCGTGCTTGTCTAGCATGCGCGAACAACTCCGTTTGTCGTCGTCGTCATCCGCGGTTTCCCCTTGAGCGGCACGCTCTGGGGATTGTTAGGCGAGTCTTCGTTCGCATTTGCTGTGGTTGTCGCAGCAGTCTCGTCTGTGGACATCTCCGCTCAACCTGATTCGAATAATTGCCCATTGTGGGCGTCGGCCGTGGTCGCGATTGCTACGTCGGATGTCATCGACTCTCCCGGCCCCAGCCCTGTCGCCCACCACTTCTTCGACCTCCTCGTATGATTCCGTCTCGCTTGGGGTCTTCTCTCGCATTGTAGCTTTCGACACCTACCACGCGCCCTCTACACCCTTGATCTCGCTCGCAATTTCATCACCTTCGTCGGATGGCATTGACGACTCGTCTGGTCGTGTTTCATGGCGGCTGGACGCGCTTTCAGCGTCGTTCCGACGCATTTCACTCGTCGATCGGTTTCGTCAACGAGTATTTTTGATCTGGTGGCTTGGTGGGGTCTCTGGTGAGTATGTGTGGTCGCTGTCTTCGTTCGAACGACTGATGGGCGGTGGCTGGTGGCTGGTCGGAGGCTCGGACACAGTCGGACACTGATGTACTGATGTCTGGCAATCAACAAAGTCACATGACACCGAACCGACTCGGTGTCACGTGACCTTGCGTCCGATACGAGGTGGGAGAATTGCATTCCCTTACAAAGAGTATCTGCTTAGCAGCCTTATCACTGAAATCGATATTTTTGTGCCCTCTTTATCCAACTTGTTATATACTTGGGAATTATTATACAAAACGAGTCGGGGACAGGCGCTTGCGCCGCTACGATGTTGTACATGCTGTTTTTTTTCTCGCTACCGTCACGGCACAGTATTTTGCAAGGTTTCCCAGTGGAGCACCCCAGATTCGATGTCCTTGGTGCACACGAGACTTAACAGTGCACAAAGCCTCGTCTGGAAGATCATCAATGGAATATACTCTGGAATTTTGGGGTTGTTTCCCCCCCAATCGTTGGGACCGCATCTACAGACTACGTGTTGCTGTCCATTGATCAGTGAAATTCTTCAGTGGCATGACTGTGACATCGACGTAGGCTCATTGGCAGAGATCAAAGTGCACAGAAAGCATAGTCGGCAGGAAGAGGCTTGCAGCTCTCGTTCAACTAGCCAGCCTTAGATGGACTGTGGATCTTCCAGGCAGAGGATTATGTAACACGTCGGACTAGGAAGACAAGATTTGAACTTGAAAGATTATCCAGAACCCAAGCAGAACCCATCACAAACTGTTCGTGGGCTGTTACACCGGGCAACAACCACCCCCATCATCCAGTAGGTAGCCTGTCAAGACCGCATGGACGTCCTTGGTAGGTGTTGATGTTCCGATCGTGCAAATTGCTCACCTCATAGATGTAGTGCTATAGCCCATATTATCGCAAGAAATTGGCCCAATGCAATCCCAAAAAGCTGAAAAAGAAATTCATGCACTACTCCCAAGCAATCCTTTTGTGCCTCCGACAGGTGATACGTGCTATATCAACAACTTTCCACCGGAACTCCTTTCGCGCGTCTTCGAGATCGGTGCTTTAGAGGACGGGAGTGAGGATGGTGATGACGACGACGACGGTGGGGCGGATACCTGGCTTCAAGGACTCTTTGAAAGTCTTGAAGAGGGATACAAGAGCGGGGCTGATAACGATGTCGAAATGGCAGACGATAAGAAAGTGGAAATGGCAGATCAGGGAGAAGAAGAAGAAGGTGACGATGAAGAGGGATCAGACGTTACTGGATCGTCCGATTTTTCTCCATGGCCTCCGTTTCAGATCGTCGTTTCCCATGTGTGTCATCACTGGCGGAATGTCGCCCTTTCTACCCCTTCACTTTGGACGGACATCGAAATCACTCCCGACGTGCGTCCGCCGTACGAGTATGTCTCGATTCTGTTGGAGCGCAGCAAAGCACTTCCAATAGATATCTCCATCGACTTCGACCCGGATGGTGACGCTGACTCGGTAGACGGCGACGCACCCTCCGAGGACGACCTCAAATTTCTATTCGCTCTGCTCGTTCCCCACGTGCAGCGCTGGCGCTCAATCGAATTCGAGGTCTCATCATATAATCAGATGTACGCATTCCTCAGCGCGGTATCTGATCCGTCTGTGCCCGCCGCTTCTCAGCTCACCACACTTCAATTATACCATTATGAAGACACGGATCGGTTTGAAATCTTTGAGCATCCCAACTTGTCGAACCACTTCACTCTGTTTGGTGGTTCAGCTCCTAACCTTACCGAATTAGGCCTATGGGGAGTCCATGTCGACTGGGATCAGGGCTGGATAGCTTCCGCCTCCAACCTCAGAGATCTCAAGCTGGCGTACCATACAAAAGACGTTCGCCCCACTTGGGCCCAGTTCGCCACCATCTTGCGCGGTGCTCCACAACTCGAATCTCTCAGCTTATATGTGTCGGGACCATCAGGAGAGCCCACTGAATGGTTCTTCGAACTGACTCCCGGGAGACCAACCGGGGATCTCAACGCTCCAATCCAGCTTCTCAATTTGACCGATTTCGTTCTTGCCTTTCAATCCCCATCGTGCGCCATTGGATTACTCCGCAAATTCTACATGCCATCCCTGAGAAGTCTAACCCTAGACTTCGAAGAGGACGACTACACCGATCTGATCAATCAACTGGCCGGACCAGCCACGCCACTATCTCCCCTCTCTGCTCAAGAACAGCCGCGCAGCTTGCTGAGCACTCTTGAAAAACTCAAAATTGCTGGACTTCCCTGCCGCAGCGCGGGGGTAGAGACTCTATATAGCGAACTCAAGAATCTCCAATCGCTCAATATCTCGCAATCATATCTTCAGCAGCAGTTCGTCGATCTTCTCTGCGGACCTTGCACGTTACCGGGCCGCGGAGATATTTTGTTGCCTCAACTCAAATCTCTGTGGATCTCCGGTACCACCGGGGATATGATCCGTCTAGTGGTTCAAAGCAGAAAAATCGCAGGAGTCCCACTGAAAACGTTGTACGTAGAGGACTCGTGCGATGTGGATGACGACGACGTGGAGTGGTTCCGGGAGAATTTGGAGACGTTCGACTTTTTCGAGGGAAGTGACGATGAGGAAGTTGTTGACATTGATGAGGAGGGTGATGAATGGTCGGATGTGGATTGAGCGTTTACCTGGGGCTACTAGACGTCGTAGAGCATGTTTAGCTGACTATAGCTGTACCCACTAGCTTGTCATTTTCTGCTTGTCCGCGCTGAAGTCGTTACCTACGCCCCCGCTGTTCCACATACTATGTAGCATCACAGAAGATGAAATGTGATAGATCCTTCGAAACCCAACAATTACCACCGCATCCTTGCGCCACTGATACTTCATCGGCTTCATCGTCGGCAAAACAACGGCAAAACAAACTTTGTCCACCCCATCAATCGCCCATGGGCCGCATGATGTCGAAACCTTCGTTAATGCTTTCGATGGCGAGTTGTCTGTCCGTCGCCTTCCTGCATCAATTTCCTGTGCCACCTGAGTCGCAATCATTGGTGTTATGCAACTCACTCTCTTCCCGCGACATTCATCTCGGAGCCAGCGTGGTCAAGAGTACTAGTAAGCGTGAGTGGGTGTTACTCTTCGACTCTCTTGAACTGAACTACTCATAATTTTCAGGCTAGACTCGTTCTAGTCAATTTATCCCTGCAACCATTACTCGTCTTAAAATGATGGCTTTTCTAGCTCCCGTTCGAGCGCTCTGGTTCCGAGTCAAAGCTGTTTCACTGAGCCACACTTCTGTAACAGACCACGAGCATGGGGTACGCAATAAAGGATATCGGGGCTTGCTTACCTCACTCGTATAGAAGAAGTTCATCCGCCACATTTCGTGGGTTATAATCGACCATTCTGATTGATCGCCGTCGGGAATTGCGATGATTTGCGCAGATCCTCTCGAACAATGATCACTTCGGGCCTAAATCGCCGAGTCGCTGTTCCATTCCCTCATCTCGACACTGTACGTCTGTTTCTCTGCTCCTCTGCACGAATTGTCATCATGTTTGGGTGCTTTGACAACCCGCCACTTACTCTCAATATTAGGAGCGGACGTCCAAATGGCGAGAACGCCAAGGCCAACCGGGGATGTTTGATATCCGAACCCGCGTGTAGGGCCGCCAATAACATCCACACTTGGATACATGGATAGGATCTGGCTACCGGAGTCCTGGGGGGTGGATTTGATCAACCGATCCGACCGTTCGTACGTGGTACGTCCAGCGTTTTGCTCACTAAAATGGCCCAAAGTAGTTCCATGGGTAGCTTCCCTGATGGGTTATCCTTTGTTATCATAGGGCCGCTCCAACGACAGACGACAGTGGTTATAATCCATATGTACCTGAGGTGTTTCTTGTTCTAGTTTTCGACCGAAAGATATGGGGGACCCGGGAACTGGTTAAGCTAAGACATATACTTACCGTCTGCTTGATAGTGCTTGCCGAAGAACAGGGCAAATAAGCAACTTGACGCCGTACGACAAATATGCTTGTTCTTTCCCAGACTCACCCAGCCGCATGGCCCTGGGCGCTCCGAATCGAGACGACAAGGTTTTTCTGATACACTCATGTCTACCCTCAATCGGTGTCGATTCGACCCCATCTGAACCTTGACACGCTTCCAAAAGTCGCCTCTCATATGTCCGCGGGGGTTCGCAGACGCATATGGGTCCCTCGAGGATGGAAAGTGTTTGGCAGCCTTCCAACTGATGGCTTTCCGATTGCCGAACGACTCCCGGACAATAATGACCTGGCAGATGGCGGGCAATTACGCATCCATCCCACTTGGAAATTGGCGTTGTTGGCAACTGGCCTGGCAGCTGGCCGTTTGGCACGCAGCCATGAGCAGGACAAGCGTTTCAGTAGGCCTTGTTAAAGGGAGAGTCAGATTCACTATTTCTCTCGAGGACACCCCCACCGTCTTGCTTTTGTCGTCCATCATCATGTCGACGTTCTTCGATAACCCTGGGTTCGATCAGTACGTCGCGTCCGATGCCCCATGTATCTGACTCCTGACAACCTTCTAGTTTTACTGAATTTTCGGAAGAGCCTATGGAATACGACGTGGGTGGCACAATGTTGAACTCTGTCGTCCCTCCTGTCCAATGGTACTGGTGTGTAATGAAGGTCGGCGTTGCCTCCGCTGACAATGGACGACAGGACCACCACAAACTTCACGCAACATCCTCCACAAAACTTCGACTTCAATGGGACTTTGTTTTCTCCTACCCACACCCACTATACACACCATCCTATTCAGGATACCTTGTCTCCGGTTATAGATGACATTCAATTCGAGGCCACTGACCGCCCGTCATCTCACTGGAGTCTCGTGCCTGTAGCCTCTCGTGCTCCCTCAGTCTCAGCGACTAATGGATGGCCAGACGCCCCCTTTCCCGTAAGCAACCCCTCAGCTGAGACCTTTGCTCGTGCTCAAGGGCCGCAGAGAATGGATGTGCATCCTTCATATAAGCAAGACCTGTTCTGCGTTTCTCCTCGGGAGTTCTCTGGGAATACATGTCCTTCCTCCCCTATGGCATCCAACCCTCACGGCTTCTCGGTCAGTAACACCTCGCAGTACGGCTCCGCGATGGGCAACCGTTACTGCGGAATCAACTATCCTCCCGACACGCCTCCGTCACCCACTTCCAACCCTTTTGGAATGCAGCCACAGTCTTGGATTCCACCCGTCATCAATCACACAGTGACTTCTCAGGCTGACCATTTGAACCCCCGCGCACGCCGCTCCACGTCAAAGTCTTCCCGCACTCCGCGGCGCACTTCCTCGTTACTGGCCTCACCCAGATCTCCCATCAACTTTCAAGAGGTCGCCCTCGTCCACAATTGCCAATGGATCAATCCAAATGGCTCAATTTGTGGCGGTCGTATTACCAAGAGGACGATCTCGGAGCATCTCGTAACCCACGGTATTCACGACATGACGTCTGATCACCGTATCCCATGTTGCTGGATGGGTTGCAAATTGAAGGGGCAACAAATCGCGATGAAGCGCGAGAGCATTGTTCGCCACATTCGTGAGGTGCATTTGCGCTACAGGCGCTCTCTCTGAACTGGTTCCAGATATGGGCTATCTACGTAGAGTTCGCGCACTTCCAATGCTGAGTTTTGTTATAGGGTGGATATTCGATCTCGATAATATGATGGTGCATGTCTGTGGTCGCATTCACATCCTCAGACTTACCATCAGGGCGCTGCGCGTCCGTTTGTCACCCCCATTTTGCCTTTAACCCCGGAGTTATTTCGATATTATGCTCAACATTCCCTAGATATGCCTGAACCTAGAGTGTTTTTCGAAGGTGCATTTGTACTCTGTACTGCTGTTACTGTTGTACTTGGGCTCAGTACGATCCTAGAAGTTTGATCGTCTACTTGATTCATACATGCACCATCATTCAACATTAAAACATTCGAGATCTAACTATGTGAAACAACTGCATTTCTAGTTCAAAGTGCACTTTTATCTCACCACATTTCCCATCCATTTACATTCGTGGAAGATGATGCCCTGAAAGTTACTAGGGGAACGGGCACGCTCGGTTGGACGTGCAGGACCCGATCAATCGGGCGCGAATCGCTGGGTTAGAGTTTGATACCAGGGGAACTGAATGGGGCCGAGTGGAGGAGTCTGAGTCCGAGTCATCGATATCGCGTTCCCTAATCATCCTAACCCCGTTCCTCGATATCGGTCAATGGAGATTTCCATACTGCCGCAAAGAGTTGATGGGACGTTTACGGATGACAGGACCCAAACAAGATCCCGGAAGACGATATAATTGTTTTTGGACGAACCAATGTGTACCCGCGTCGCGATTGACGATGGCTACATCTGAAAAACGCCGTCAATACCCAGAAGCGGACGTATCCCGATATACTATGAACCACCAGCGATGGATCCGATAAGACTTCCGTATACAGGCAGGCTACCTTGCTCATTGACTCATCGGAAGGAGATTCCCCGAAAAGGCCCAGACTCCAAACCAAGACTGAGCACGTTGATCGCTGAATCATGACAGGTGCGTCGAGAATGGAATCTGTTGATTGGCAGTGACAGTTGGATCTGGCATCGGGCGTAGAGGATCAGATTGTACGTTCTCACACTTTTTCTTTGAATATAGCCGACGGGCACGGAGTGTCTCCACAAGCCATGAGACCGCGGCGTCGCGCTGTGGAATGCCATGGGGTGGACACGAGTTGGGAGTCATGATCCAGAAGCGCAGATTGAAGTCGGACATGATTAGTTCAGAAATGGTGGGTGTTGCAAACCGCAAGGCGACATCACGCACCTAAGAGCTTTAAGCATCCTGTACTTGACTGGAGCGGGAATAAACCGCAGGAGCCCATTGTCGACCGACAGGTGTGGTGCATGAACGAAATAAAAAGGGACATGCGAAAGAAGAATCAAAGAGTCACCCTCAGTTGGTCTGAGGAATTGTCAGAATACGTTGACTGGTATATTCGTCAAATCTAACCCTGAAACCACACGTGAATGGTGTTGCCGAGACGCGGAACGATGAAATGGACGGCGTGGACATGGCTTTCTGAAAAGTTGAGATAATTGAACTCGGGTGGATTCTGAGACCCATCTGTCTGCTGCCAATCTGTCTATGCTTTTTCCGTCTGCGATGATCAATTAACACCAACGATAAACTGTTCGTGGTCTCAGGTTACATCGGGCAGTACCGGCGTGACTACAACCAGCTAGCCCGTCAATGCTGCATGGACGTCCTTGGTCACTGGTCTTGATGCTCTGATCGTGCAAACTGCTCACCTCATTGAATGGTCGGGTGTGGATTGAGTGTTTACCTGGGGCCACTAGACGTCGTAGAGCATATTATATGACTGTAGTTGTCCTCTCCTAGCTTGTCATTTTCTGCTTGTCCGCGCTGAACATCACAGAAGATGAAGTGTGATAGACCCCTCAAGTTTGAAATTCAGCACTTACCACCGCATTCTTGCGCCACTGGTACTTCATCCGACAAACCGTGTGTACATGTGTCCACGTTAATGCTTTCGAGGGCGAGTTGTCGGTCCGTTGCCACCAGCCTTGCATTAATCTCCCAGTGGGAAATCCTTGTCACAGTCGCAACTTGAATTGGTGTTATGCAGCACTTGGCATCAAGAGTACTAGTAGCGTTAAGCAGGAGTGGGTGTTTCTCTTCGACTCTTTTGGACTGAACAACTCATAACCTTTCAGGCTAGAGTCATTCTAGTCAACTAAGCCCTGCAACCTTCTAATACTACCCATCTTAAAACCATGACCTTCCTTGCTCCCGTTCGAGCGCTCGGGTTCAGAGTTGTTGCGCTGAGCCATCACTTCTGTAACAGACCACGAGCATGGGGTACGCAATAAAGGATATCGGGGCTTGCTTACCTCCCTCGTATAGACGTTCATTCGCCACATTTCGTGGGTTATAATCGACCATTCTGATTGATCGCCGTCGGGAATTGCGATGATTTGCGCAGATCCTCTCGAACAATGATCACTTCGGGCCTAAATCGCCGAATCGTTGTTTCATTTCTTCCTCTCGATGCGTCGCTCTGGTGGCACTGTACGTCTGTTCCTCTGGTCTGCTGCACGAATCGTCACCATGTTTTTGGTGCTTTGATAAGCACGCACCACTCACCCTTGATCCTAGGAGCTGACGCCCAAATGGCGAGAACGCCAAAGCCAACCGGCGATGTTTGATATCAAAACGCACATGTAGGGGCGCCAATAACATCCACACTTGGATACTTGGATACATGGCCACCGAAGTCCTGGGAGGTGGGTTTAATCAACTGCTCCGACCGTTCGTGTGGTACGTCCAGCGGTTTGCTCACTAAAATCCCTCGAAGTAGTTCCATGGGTATCTTCCCTGATGGGCTATCCTTTGTTATCGTGTGGCCGGTCCAGCGATGGGTGGCAGTGGTTATAAACCATATGTGCCCGAGGTGTGCCTTGTTCTAGGTTTCGACCGAACGATAGGGGAGACCCGGGTACTGGTCACGCTAGGACAGATACTTACCGTCTGCTTGACAGTTCTTGTCGAAGAACGAGGCAAATAAGCAATTTGGCGCCCGTATGATAAATATGCTTGTTCTTTCCCAGACGCACCCAGCCGTGGTCCGTGCATGACATTTGGGCGCTCCGAGTCCTGACGATAAGGTTTTACTGATACGCTTATGTCCACCCTCGGTCTACTCGACCCCATCTGAACATACTTCAAAAAGTCGTCTCCCATATGTTCGTCGGACGCATGTGAAAGGCTTCTTCGGGAATGGTAAGTGTTTGGCAGCCTTCCAGCGGTGATGCCAACTGATGGCTTTCTGATTGCGACCGAACCACGCCTGGCGAATGGCACCCTGGGGTGGTTATCCATAATTGTCCTTGGAGCGAATGGCGACCTGAGGCGACTGCACAATAGGCTTCGGAGCTGGCCTTTTGGCATGCAGCCATGATCAGGCTAACCGTTTCCGCAGGCCTTAGTTAAAAGGAGAGTCGGATTCCCCGTCCCTCTTGAGGACACCCCCGTTCGTTGAATACTTCTGCCTCACTTGTGTTCCCATAATCATGTCGACGCTCTTCGATGACCCTGGGTTCGATCAGTACGTCGCGTCTGATTCCCCATGTATCTGACTCCTGATAACCCTCTAGTTTTATTGAATTTTCGGAGGAGCCTATGGAATACGACGTGGGCAGCACAACGTTGAACTATGTCGTCCCTCCTGTCCAATGGTTAGCGTGTAATGAAGGTCGGCGTTGCCTCCGTTGATGATAGACGACAGGACCACCACAAACTTCACGCAAAATCCTCCACAAAACTTCGACTCCAATGGGACTTTGTTTTCTCCTACCCACACCCACTACCCACACCGTCCTATTCAGGATCCCTTGTCTTTGGTTATGGACCGCATTCAATTCGAGACCACTGGTATACCTCCGACTAATGGATGGGGAGTCGACGTGCATCCTCAGTCATATCAGCAAGACCTGTGCTGCATTTCTCCGAGGGAGCTCTCTGGACACATGACCCCCTCCTCCCCTACGGTATTCGACAGTCACGGTTTCTCGGCGAGTAACACCTCGCAGTACGGCTCCGCGATGGGGAACCCTTACGGCGGGATGAATTATCCGCCCTACACGCCTTCGTCACCCTCTTCCAACTCTGTTGGAGTGCAGCCGCAGCCTTTCTTCCCACCCGTCATCAATCATACAGTACCTTCTGGCCCTTTGAACCCCCGCGCACGCCGCCCCACGCCGGGGTCTTCACGCACTCCGCGCCGCACTTCCTCGTTGCCGGTCTCACCCAGACCTCTTACCGGCTTCTCAGACCCCGTCCACAGTTGCCAGTGGGTCAACCCAGATGGGTCCCTTTGTGGAGGTCAGATCACGAAGGGGACAATCTCAGAGCATCTTGTAACCCACGGTATTCACAAGATGACACATAATCACCCTATTGCATGTTGCTGGATGGGTTGCAGGCCAAAGAGACGAAGGACTGCGATGAACCGGGAAAGCATCGCCCGTCACATTCGGGAGGTGCATCTGGGATACAGGCGCACTCTCTGAAGTGCTTTTAGGACGGGTTAATGTCGAGTTCGCGGACTTCCGATGCTGAGTTTTGCACAGTTATAGTTTGGATATTCGATCTCGGTTATGTATGATGGTGTATGTCTGTGGTCGCATGCACGCCCTCAGATTTGCCATCAGGATCCGCTTGTCACGTTTTACCTTTAACTCCGGATTTCATTTCGATATCATACTCAACATTCCCTAGATATGCTAGAACTTAGGGTGTTTTTCGAAGGTGTATTTGTACTCTGTACTACTGTTGTACCTGGGCTCTGTGTTGGGCCGCGATTTACTATTGTTGACTCTCCTGTAAGAATCGGCAATTCTATAAGTTTAATCGACCACTTGATGCATGATAACTTCGTTGTCGTGCTTGTAATTCATACATCCACCAACATGCAGCATCAACGAGGAACGACTGTCTTCCTACCTAAGGGGGGACTAGCATCAACGTCAAGACATTCGAGCTCTCACTGTGTGAAACATAGGCATTAGAGTAATAGGGACACTGGCAGGTGCTGCATCATTGCATGTCTCTCTGCAGAACTATAGGGTAAGTTACTCGGAGTCGGTAACCAAGTTCTGCAAACCTTTTGGAAATGTCCAAAACACGATTCATCATCATCTTTACTGCCAGCACCTATCTAGGCTACTCAACAACACCCTGGCACCCAGACCATCATTCACGTACTCACCCTCCCACCCCAACCAACACCCATATATACTCGTCCTCCGGCATCAACACAGCCCCCTCCTCCACCTTCTTCTCCTCCACACTCCACTCCTCCCAAAATCAACCAACCTAAAACCCCCAACCCACACCCCGCTGGAAAGTCCGTCGGATTCCTCTTTCGGACGATCAAGCCGCCGGAACGTTGGAAACGGAGGTAGAGACTTGCGCATTTTCCCTTGTCCTCGAGGAGAGCAGTGCTCGAGGAGGATAGGGATTGGGTAGTACATAGATTGTCATTCAAGAATCCGAAGCGGGAATGGGAGTCAGGACTGACAGGGAAGCGGGTGATGGAATCTTGGATGGAATGCTGTGTTGATTGCAGCACGCGCAGAAACTGCATGTCATTTCTGCAAGACCGTGACCAGGCAGGCGCGTGTTGTAATCGCAGGGATAAAGTTGAAGGTATTGCTTATCACAAGCTCGACAGCGCTCAACGAAAGGCAACGGCCTAAAGTGGACGCTCCCCTTTGGCAAACACCACAGTAATCCGTCGCCAGTCCTCGACTTGAAACTGTCTGTTCATACCAGTCTGGGGACTCTTCTTCGTTTCTCCTAGAACGGCGAGAGCATTCCGTTTGAGTGTCGCGTAAGCGAGTCTACGAACTGATTTCCTCCACCGACAAGCAAGGTCATGGGTATGGTCAATAATATCTCCAATCACACAGCCTGAGAATGGATATGTACAGATAGACTAATCGTCATGTTACTTCGCTAATTTCCCCGAGACTTGCTTGAAGCACGGTATAAGCGATCCAGCGTGGAGTTAGGAAGAATCCACACCCTCCAGAAACCTGTCCGGAGGGTGTTCTTGACGTCGAGGTCAACTTGAAGGTGGACGGGGCATGAGCGGAGCTGTGACTCGGAGACACAAAAGGCTGAGGCGCTTGCAAAATCAATATCCAGACCTATGACAAAGACAAAAAAGAAGACTGACCCGGAACTTGTTACCTCGCGTGGGCACTCCAAGTGCATTTCGCGAACGTGGCGAACTATGTTTCTGCGGGTTATCGTGCGCTTGTTCCCTGGGCACTCCTTCCAGCGGCATGCAATAGGGTGATTGTGAACCATTTTCTTGATCCCGTGGGTCGCAAGATGGTTGGGGACGGTGAGACTGCGGACCTGACGTCCACAAACGGTGCCATCATCGTTGAGCCACTGGCATTCACATACGCGGGGGACTTGTGTGTTAGCTGTGGGTTGGACCTGTGGTGGACGATAAGTGGAGGGAGAGATGCGGTTGCTTGGTGGTACTCCAGGGTCAACCACAGGGTCAACCACAGGGAAAGTCCTTGGTTGCAGTTGCATGACAGCCGAACTCGAGGGTGGTGGGGGACACTGATATCGAAGCTGGTTGCTGTCATTACAATTGGTCACGGTAGAACTGTGGTGGGCGTCGCCAGTTTTGTGAGGGGTGCTATAATGTGCACGAGAAGGTGGTGGGGGGGTGAAGGATGTTTGCATCCCGTGATAATCTGAACGGTACCGCCCATAGTAGGTGGGAGTGGGAGGGATATGCGCTATCTGAAAACACCTCTCAATGACGATCGATTGGATCGAAATTCTGTTTACTCACGGAAGAAGTGCCCTGGAAACTGTTTGATGGAAAACACGGCAGGCGAGGTTGGGATACATCGTAGTTGTACAACGGATAATACGTTGAGTTATAATAATCGGATGGCGCAACGGTTGGGGCTTCAGGATGATGCCAGCTTTGAAATGAGCCTTGACCCAAACTAGTGCTGTCGTAAATCGTTAGCAGCGTGCCGGGTAGGTGTTTCATTCATGCTGACCTTTCAGTTGAAGAGTTTGCAGTGGGTCCAGTGGCGCCTCCGTAAACAATGTCTTGGACTTCAGAATAGCTGAAGACAGTCAGAACAACCACGATGCGCGAGGACAAGGACACATGCGTACTTGGGATATTCAAGCTCGCGACCATCCCTGTAGAATGTTGACATGGGACGGAAGACCTTGAAAAGAGACGGAGACACCAGAGAGACACTGCAGGAGGACAATAGGCTTATGTATACACGGCACGCGCCAAGTGAGCCCCAAACTGGATGATGGTAGATCTCGTCCGCCGGATGTGCAAGCTACGTCATCTTCTGCAACAACGTCAAGAAACACGACTGGAGAGAGAAGACCGGAAGTGAGGCTGTGAGCATACGACATCCGACATCACCGGAATTGAATATTGGCGTACGATTGATCGGCTTGGGCTCCACTGTTGTACGCGGATTGCAGATCATCCTTTTCTGACTGCTGAGTCGCGGCCCTTATATCTGATTGGCTTGGAGAATGCAAATTCGGCTGAGAAGCGACTATCCGGTATCTCGGATGAGCATATGCCTTGCTGAACTTTCTGTTCGAAGAGAAAACAACAACAGAAAACCGACGCAGAATCTCTTTTCTCCCTGCAATTCGGGGTCAGAGATCTCTCATGTATGCAAGTTGGAATGAGGAGGACTAAACGCGATCCTCGATCGTTGACAGGCACAGGCCTGTTCGCAACATCGTGGCGATTGATACTAACCAGCAGTTGCGTACCATCGGTTCCTGAGCTTGAGCGATCGAGCGTGGCGAACCGAAGGCGCCGCCCGCCGCATCAGGGGAGCGGGAGGACGGCGACAATTTAAGCGACCGCCTCGTGTCTCATCGAGTCAGAGTGAAATGTCCGTGCGCAAAATCTCGATTATATTTTACCAACGAGATTGGAAATACTTGCTGCAGGATGGATCCAGAAAAAAAAGATCGAAGAGGGGAGCAGCCAGAAGTAGATCCAAATTGAACATCTGTTGGGCAGCCTGAAAACGTAATGCGTTGACAGATGGGGGATGACGGCGACCACATACGTCCCCGATGTTGTCCATGACGAGCTGGCGGAATATATCTAGACCTATCATGTAGCGAACTGCGATGGTGTGGTAGCTGGCCGCAGCGTTGCCTATTGATAACACAGGATATGTTTGTTAGTTACTTAGGTCATGCAAAACGAGTGTTACAAGACTCACCCGACTCCGACTCAGTATAGTTCCTGTGTGACAAAAATTTGTAATACCCGTCCCTTCGAGTAAAACGCTGCCGCAGTTCCTCTCAATCAATCAGCCCGGCGAAAGCCCGAGCAGGTAGCTGACACGAATCCACATCGATGGGCGCTGTGCCGGTTACAACAAGCTGATCCCGTGAAGTGTGATCGCAACCCTGGTTACGTGATTGTCGAAGGCGCATTTGGAAACTCTGATTTTGGTACGGCTCGGCTGTGTGTTGTGGATGGAAGTAAGTAAGTGTTCCACAAGTATGATCGCCGCGCAAAAAAAAGGGCCGAGGCGGGTTCGCAGGTCTGGTCTGTGTTCCCTAACCAGTTCCACCGTGACACGCATTCTTCCCACAAACCGGAACAGAGCCTGCGGTAGGATGCGCGTCAAAGTAACAACGTCCTGTTCTGACCATCGCCCACATGTTCGATGCCTCAAAGGTTCTCGTTCCCAGTGAAATTGTCGCGTTGCTCGTCAAGTATACACCGCGTAGCGATCTAGTAAATAGCACGAGAAACGACCGCACTGGCAGTCATATTGAGCACCGACGTATCCGCACTGAACGCCGGTGCGTTCGAGGTCATCAGCAATCCCACTACGAGCGAACGCAGGATATCAGCAAGCAGACCAAATATGAACAAAAGTATACTCGCCGATCAAACCGAACAGCCCCAAGATACTTCCAAACACCTCCACGACGAGGACTTTGACGAAGAGATTGGGATCAGCAGCGTCTGCAAGTGCCGCCGTACTGCCTGCAATGCCGACGCAAATACCGCAGAGGAGGTTACACATGCCGACCGTCAGACCGCCGAAGAAGAGGGCGAAACCTACAACAAAGGGCGGTCAGCATACAGACGAGAAGAACAGGGCATCGAGTGGAGAGTGGGGACGAGAAAGACACGGTAAGGGAAAAACGCACCGGTGAAGTAATTGTTGCGTGTGTAAAGGAGAGCTTCGGGTACGGCTTGAAGTTTTGCAGAGTAGACAATGCCGAGGATCTGTGACATTCAATGGCGGTTATCACAGGATATAATACGAGAAGAAATACGAAACGTACCACGCCGTAGATAGCGACAACTTCACAGAAGATGATACTACGCAGATGACCTGTAGGCGCGCCCCATAATGCACAGAAACCAAGAGACAAACGCACCTGATCAAGTTCTTGGTGCTAATTCTGGGCGTACGAACGCCTCCGCCGAGGATCGAGGACCCAGTGAGGAAGATACCCCTGCGAAGACACATATTAACCGACCATCCACGAGAAAGTCGATTGAGAAGCGCGAACCATCCAGCCCCAAGGACACTCAATCCTATACAGAGACCTATCCCCAAAGACCCCCAAACAAATGGACTTGTCTGCTCGAGGAACCGACCGACATTGAATGCTTCGCCAGAGCCTGCGGTTTGGATCAGGTCAGCGACGACACCACCATACACAGTTGAGCTTTGACAGCGAACCTGTGAATAAGAGGTATAATGCGATGGCTACAACAAGGAAAGAAGGGAAACCGATGGAGTAGTACGTCGTGTAGTACCCCATTGTGTTCGTTGACGTCGTAGGCAAAGTTGTCGTAGAAGAGACAGCGTTGTTTGACACAGTTTGTACTCATAAACGTGGCGGTGAAATTAGCCCCTGTAGGTCGCGTTAAGAGTAAGTACGAGGAAGGCTAATACGAAGATATACGAAATGAGTCTAACACAAGTAACCACCAAGGCCTCTAACCCGTTCTATAACCATATACCCAAGGTCTGTGGTGAACGGGAACCTCAAGGAGAAAGCAAACCGTCCCCCGGCGGAAACAAACGATTACACTATCCATTTTTAGGCGAACTCCAAAGATGTCATAGCGTTGAGATTAGTAAAACCGTATTGTGTGTTGCTGACTTCAATAGGATAACCACCGTATCCGCAGGGCAAAGCAGGGGTAACAGGTCCTGTTCGTCCTGTGCGATAGGCTGGGGAGCAGTAGTGCACGCTGTGAGTGTGTGAAGCGCGTGGAGGTGAAATACTCGTTTCCTAAAATTGCCTTAGCAAGGGGGGCTCCTATGACGCAAAATATATTCGCTCACAGAATATGGGCCTTGCTGATCGCTCGAGGGAGCAGCAACGCTAACAGGGGAGGCCACAAACCCAAGTCCCTGATTAGGTGGCGCACTAGTGGTCTCGTCGGATTGACACTGGACAGGCGCAGGAACCGCGGAATGAAACTGTGGCAAGCGGGGAATAATGTAAGTTCTTCGAGGCATTTTGCTCTGAGTCGGTGATGATACCGTTGTGAACGTAAGTTATCGGTCGTGAGCTACTTACACGTCCACTCCATGCTGACCCTTGGGTGGTAGAATGGACAGCTTTGAGAGTTCTGCCGCCAACTCCCCGGCTACGATAAAGGGTCGAGATAAACTGTATAGGAGTATATTCAAATGCGGAGCTTCATGGGTGCCAGTAGGCACATACGCACTTGGTACTTGCGAAGCCACGACGGCGGTCGGGATATGCGTCCATGACAATAAAGATGGACAATTCTGGAAGGCTTAAAAGGCGGGTTCTCTTTCGTTGACGGATGAACGAGCGGAAACCATAGTGGAAGAATCGTCATGGTCCTCTCGCCTGGAGGCACCACGAGTAAAGCGCACAGATGAACGGGAGCATAGTCAACAAGATCGATCGGATGGAGAAAGGAAGGGGTAAATGGGTGACCCCATCACATTAGAACGGGAATTTTTCATATCTTGCTCCGGTAGCGCGTCAGTAACAGCCACAAGTCTTCTAGAAAAGGATCCTGATGACGCACGACAAGCACTTGGTGTCAGGTGGTCATATCTCCTTCCTTTATCGAAGCGCTGGCAGGGTCGTGAGGCAGTGAGACAAGCGGATGCACCGGAAATGAGGCTAATGGAAATAAAGTGAAATAGTGCCATGACAGAACTTAGAAGTGAAGAAGGGGTGGCTGCGAATCATTAATTAGTCCCTGCAACGTGCAGCGTGTCGCTTACGACGAAAAGTGATGCGGTAACGTACGAAAGAAAATGGAATCTAGTCAACAGTCCGTATAGCTATCCAGACCTCCAACCTGTTCTCGTAGCCCTATCCCCCAGGTCCCTGTAACCATACATCAACAATGCAACGCCGAAACGAAAGACAGAACCACTTACTGCCTACTGTTCTGGACACGCAAAAACAGCCAGTCGACGGCGTCACGTACGCCCTGCCTACACCACACAAGTCATTCATCGATAAAACGTCAATCAGAGAGACCCGGACGCACCCTTCCAGAGCCGACACGCCCAACACCTCCAGACTCGCAAGTCGGCGTTTCTTCCGCTCCTCTTCCTCACCTTCATCGTCTGCGTACCGCCTTCGTGCGCTTTCCCGTCGAGCGTGGTCCCATACTTCGTAGTCCTGTCGAATCTCGGTCGCAGACATGCTCGTCGGAGTGTCTTGCTTGTTTGCGAGGAGGAGGAGCGGGACGTTGAGGATTCGGGGGGAGGAAAGAACAGAATCTGTTGTAGAGATATACGTATGGATGTACATGAGCGAGTTGAAGTGAGGGTGATTAGTGAACGCAGGAATCGAATCGAGTGGAACGACCGACTCACCAAACACTTCCCATCCCTCTCCTAGTCTTTCTCGGTCCTGAGCATCGATCACATACACCACAGCGTGACAGTCGTCGTAGTACCGGGGCCATATCGAACGAATGCCGCGTTGCCCACCGAGGTCGAAGAAGTTGAGGATCGTCGAAGGAAGCGAAACCTTGCCCACTGTTGTGGCGAGTAAGGTGAACGCTCAGCTGCGGGAATGCAACCAAGATGCGAAGACGCACTATTCTGGCCCACTGTTGGTCCTATCTTGGATGGTTCGAGACCTGGCGCATCGTTATAGAGCGTCTTAATCTTCTCTAGCAGGGTCTGTGTGTTCGTACAGCGTCAACTCTGACTTGGCGTGAGTTGCTGGATACTTACGGTCTTGCCAGCCGCATCGAGACCAATGATGATAACCGAGAATTCTTCTTTTCTGTACCATTCAGCGATGATTCGAGCGTTCAATTGAGGTGCTCACTGAGTGAGGTATTCGTGCAGACCCTTGAGGAGATGGTACATCGCGTAGTAGTCCGCAAGGTTTAGACTTCGTTACCGAAGTGAGCACTGCACCTCTTCAAGTTCAACTTGACGCTTGGCGGAAAATGTCAAGTATGTCGGAAATTTCGTAACCCGCCTTCCAATCCTGCCATATTTAGACACAAATGGAAGCGAATTGCATCCGCATTGAAAGGGGCTTCTGATACGGCTCACGTGCTTTCCAATCCCGTAAGACACGTTACAGGGTCCTTTTAAGAAACGACTCGTAATTCCAAGGGGGTGCCCAAGGGCAAGGGGGCATTCCATGGTCGCGGGAACAGCCGACCCTAATTCCCAGGCACTACGAATGCGGTTGCAAGCAATATGCCTCTAAATCCTGGACCTGTTGATCGATTTCAACATCGATATCGTTCCATCCCCTTGTAAATCCTCCCTCGTCACATATGCCCTAATCACATACAATGCCGTCCAAGCGTACATATCATAGCAGAGGTGCGACAGCAGAGAAGATACCATGCAAATACTGTAGCAAGGAATATGCCCCTCGAGGTCTCAAATCCCACGAGTCTAGTTGTGCTAGTCGACGACAGAAAAAGGCCAATGAAAAGGAATTCGCAGCGTTGGCAGCACAGGTGGTTGAGGCCCGTCTGCTTAAAGGTACGTCTCAATATCATTGACAGCCAAGCGTTAATACAATCGTGACTCATACGCACACCTGAACATTAGCGGGGCCCTCCGTTCCAGCTGCGCAGCAACCTGCCAGCTCTGAATCGTCAGACATCAACATCGCACGTATCCCACCAAGCCTCGACATCGATTTAGGCCATGACATGGCCATTGACATGTCAATGGGGCACGATCATGAGATCGCCAACAATGGCTCTCCTGGAGGCGATAATATGAGCGTGGACTCACGACGGCGTAAGTTTTTCGAGTTCTCCTTTCCAACGCGAGCGATATTTACATTCTCTATTAATGTTAGGCTCTGGATCTTCGTCCGCGAGCATTCCTGGTGCAATGGCAGACCTCCCTCCTTCCTTCGCCTCTCAGCACCCTCCTCAACCATTCGCAGCAACTGCAAATGCTACTCCTGACAGCTTCAAAACAGAGTATCATCCCAAGAGTGGCCGTGCGGCCGAGTACGAATCGTTTTCCAGCTACGGGAAACGATCGTTTCAGCCAAGTTTGCCCGACGATACACCCTGGGCACCGTTTTTGTCTCGGGCCGACTTTGAAATCGCTGAGCTTACTCATCAGTCCACGATGAGCAAAGAGCAAATCGACCGCTTGCTCAAGCTCATTTGGCAGATTGCTGACGGTGAATCAGGTTTCACGCTGAGGTCGCACAATGATGTTGCGAATGCCTGGTCTCGCGTCGCTCCGCGACTGACACCTGTACGTATCACATAACCTATCTATGTAATAGCCATCATGATCTATATCTGATGTTCGTTGGTAATGTAAATATCATGCAGCTTGAGGAGCATAAGATCAAGGTACCATATAAGAAAGATACATTGGAATTCGAGGTATACACTCGGCCACTCTGGGACTGGGCGATGGACCTGCTTGAAGACCCGTTACTCGCACCCCATTTCGTGTGGGACGCTCAACGACTTTATAAGCACAATGGTACTAGGTTCGAGCGCTTCATCCACGAACCTTGGACTGCTAACCGTTGGTGGGATATTCAAGTAAGTCTCGTCAGTACTCTGTCAATCGGGAACTATTAGTGATTGTGTCAGTCCAATTTACCGGATAACGATCCCATTAGTAGTGCTCCGTTTGCCTTTATCCTGTACGCTGACAAGAGCCATCTCACGAGTTCAGGAAAGGTAAAAGCTTACCCGGTAATCGCCCGTTGCGCACATCTTCCTGTGAATATCAGGAACGGTGACGGCCTAGGAGGAGGGCGTATAGTTGGTTTCCTACCTATCGTGAGTTACTCTAATTTAACTGTGAGACGTATTAACAGAATACACTTTGATTGATCGTTTTGAAAGGTTCCTGATGACGCGGCAGAAGACGGCAAGCTTTCATATACCAATTTGAAGCGCGTCGTATGGCATGAGTCCTTCCTGAAGATTCTGGAGTTGATCGTTGCGCTCTCAAAAGTGGGGTTCGCGTATAAATGTTTTGACGAGATCTTGCGCATATTGTATCCACTTATTCTTATCTTATCGGCTGACTACGAGGAACAGTAGGTATTATTAACACCTCATCACAATCCTCCTAACAAGGCACTATTATTTCTGACAGATGTGTGATGGCATTGATACGAGGCATGAACTCTCAGTGTCCCTGCCCTGTTTGTCTCATTCCTCGGGACAAGATTCGAGACCATGCATCGCACTATCCCGTCCGTACTGCTCAGGACGCAGCTGAATACGTCCAAAGATGGGAGCAGGATCGTGCTGCTGGGGAGGAAGTGTTGAAAGCTTTCAGTTTACGGCCGATTGTGGTATGTGTCAATATATTAATAAAAGTAACATTGACATGCTCATAGAACGACTCATATCTCCATTGACAGAACGCGTTTTGGCGTGTTGCTTTTTCCGACCCTCACGAAGCACTCTGCTTTGACACTCTACACTTCGACGACCATGGAATGTGGGGGACTCATTTATTCGGCGAGTTCAAAAGGCGATTGGAAGCACTAGGTCGTGATTCTGTGAAGAAAGTGGATGATCAGTGAGTTATCAACTGCCGCCCTCGAACTAATAATCTGACTCGCGCGCTATCAAATATTTCCTAGACACAGCCAATTTCCGCGCTGGCGAAATTTCATGCATTTCAAGGCTGTCACGAACTTCGCTTTCTCTGATGGAAATCAGCTCCTCGACATATCCAAGGTAATAACAAGCCTCGGATTCATCATTTGTGCATCCCTCGTTGACCATCTTTTACAGCAAATCCTGTTTACGACGCAAAACGTACTTACGCGAGAAATTGACCAGGTAGGCTACGCACTCCTGAAAGCCACCGCAGCGTACTTGCAATACCACATGTATTTCACACTCGATCTCCAAACGGAGACCACAATAGCTGCGGGCGAAGCACAGCTCTTGAGGTTTCAGCAACTTCTCGAGGCAAGTAATACTAACATTATCTGATGATTTAGATGTTAACGACTTTAATTATGTTGTCAGGAATACATTTCTTTACAAGGCGATGGCCTGACCAAGAACTGGAACTTTCCAAAGGCCCATCTAGCCAAACACGCACCGCGAGATATTCGTGAGAAGGGCGCGGTTCGCAACTTCAGTACGCGCCCAAACGAAAAACAACATGGCCCAATCAGACGAGCATACCTCCGTCAAACTAATCGCAAGGACGTGTCAAAACAAGTAAGCAGTGTACTAAGAGCTTTGATTCAATGGTCCGAGGTGACTGATCACGACTCCACCCTTTGTTAGCTCGCGAAGTTGGATCAAAGAATGGTCGTTTCTGAACTTATCCGTAGCCGTGTCGAGCATCTGGACGAAGAACGTCGCAAGGCCACCATTGAGCTGTCCCATCTTGAAGACGAGGAGGAGCTCGATGACCTGCCAGCTGTGGTGCACGTCTACCTAGGCTCCCCGCTGAAGCAAACATCGTTTGATGCTATCGAGCAAGCAAAGTCACCAGACCTGGCTTTCCGGGACTTTCGCAAGAAGTTCGTTGCGTTTATCAACACATTTGCTGATGCCAATGGGATCCCGCTGCCGAAGGGGGGGACATGGTTTGTTCCTGCTGGCAATGATAAGGTATGAATAAAGTTCTTGTATTCAAGCATGGAATGTACTGAACTTCGTGATACTCATCTTTATCAGATCCAAGAATTCTGCTACCTCAAAGTCAATTACGAGTCCACTGTGGACTGGAAATTGGCTACCGACTACTTACGATGCAATCCGAGCTTCCATGGAAACCAGCGGTACGACTGCGTGGTCATCCGCACCCAAGACAAGCATGGCAACACGACACACACCTTTGCTCGCCTTCTCATGATGTTCCGCTACGTTCTGAATCCTGATCAAGACCCTTTAGATCTTGCGCTCGTGCGGCCTATGGATTTCCCTACAGGCAACCAGCGCACGATTGATCGTGACCTGGGTTTCACTCGCCTCCGGTCTCGTCCCTCGGCGCGGTCCGAGTTTATCTCCCTTCGGTCTGTTGTCCGTGGAGCTCTCCTCGTGCCGGACTTCAAACATGTTGGTGACTTCTTCCTTGTTGACTACGTTGATGGTGACTGGTTCCTCCGAGCAAAGCTATTACTTGATTGATCATTGTATTATAATAGTTTCATTTGTAACATTTGCACATTGACAGTATTATTAGCGTAATCTGTCAATGACACTGACATCCTGATATCGACAATACAGTGATTTCGCCAATGATCCCTCAATACCCTGTCCCGTCGCCAACACCTTGAAATTTTACAAATTGTGTTGACCTTCCTATTACTATTACAGCCTTCGCTTCACATCTTTCCGCGCCGTTGACACTCACGAGTTTGAGTAACATTGGCGGTTTAAAGGTAAGTGACCATCCTAATACGTCGGTGATCATCTTGGACTTTTTGACGTAAAATCATCATATTTCACCCACACGTGTAGCAAGGGTTCTTTGATCTTGGCCTCACGAGTCAGTCAACGTTGTGCGTTATTACTCGCGAGGCCACTCTTCGCTCCGGATGGTAAAAAGTATTCAGGCGCCGTCAGAACGCAGATGTTCTTAAACCTGATTTCGTGCGCACTGAAAGGTTCGTTGTCGTGTCTCTTATTACTTGACTCTGAGTCGCATTGAAATCAGTACCCATCTGGAAAATGCACCTCCACTACCCGGAGTATATAGCCCTATATATCTCGCGTAGGTAACATATCATAGTAGCCAAGGTCCCCTTTATATAGCGCTCCATAGAGCGTATTTTACTAGCCGGATGACGTGCTTCGAAGCTCGCTCGAGCGTCCGTTCGCATAGCCGCACAACTCGCATAGCAAGCTCTAGCTTCATAGTCCATGTAGGCCATTATTCATATCATCCCCCGATCCAGGTACACGGGCCTTAATTAAGTATGCGGTTCATTCAAGCTGTACCATTCTACTCGTATCCGAGCCTGCTAGAGCTGATCAGAGTCTCCGAATCCTGCATCCCACTCTGACATCCCAACCCTACTGAGACCCTCCGAGGCACTACCCAGCAGCCCAGCCCCCTGCACCTGTGATGTTCCAACTTGAACCCCGAGACCCCCGCTCCCGCTGCCAGAGACAGGCTGTTCACGCTGTGGCAGACTCGGAGTCTGCGACACAGGCCCGAGGTTGGCTAGAAAGTCCATCGCGTCCAATCGCACCACCTTGTCGCCGCCCTCCGAGTCGCTCGCTTGCACAGGCACTCCGGCATGTTCCCTAGCAAGATGACAATCATCAGTTGAGCCTCAGACGTGTATCCTTGACGGACGTGCAGCCAACTACGCACCTGCCCTTCTGCAGAATCTCTTTGAGCAGTTCCTTAGCAAGGTCTGCCCCCCCGTCCTATTCGCATGGCTCTCCGAGAACTTCCTCCAATTGTCGAGATAGTTGACGTGTTCCTCGTATACCGCATGATACCGTTTCCCTTCGAAATTGATTTTGCGGAGTGTCCCTGTACTCCATTCATCGATCGCACACTCGATCTGGAGGTGAGACGTTCAACGAACAGGCCGCTCGACACCCGAAGCAAATGAGGCTTACTGCGGTCAGCACAAAGGCGACTGTTTCCATGCGGAAGGGCGTGAAATATGGCGCAAAACGCACTCCGTCCGCGTGCAGATCGCTGAACCAGACGATGTTGATCGTTTTGTTGATAAGTCGATTCTTGCACATCGAATTCGGAATGTTTCGATTGGAAGGATCCTACAACATGGTCAATAAGACTCCACGGAAGATTTGATTTCAGACCATGTATATGAAACTTGACTTGTCCTTGAGTCGCTCGACTCTTGCACGGTTCTCTTGACGAAGCTTCTCCAGATCTTCTGCAGTCTGACTAGTACCGCCTACGAGATCATCAGGACTGACGAATCCATAGATCTCCTTCATGTGATCGCGCGCGATAGTCTTAAGCTGCCCCCGTAACTGCGAGACACGGCTCTTAACCTACAAGAACATTTAGCCCAAAGTCTCCATGATTATCGACACTTACCAGTCCATACTCCACAGCGCCCAACTGCACGTTCATTGTCGTCTGCCTCAATGCCTCTCTGAGGGACTCCGTGATGTATACATCAATTACTCCAGTGACATCAGGAAAAGCGTTCCTGGTGGCCATCTTACACTTGAAGTGCGCATAGGCAATCTTGAGAACATGCTGGTTGTCGGCTGTAAGATTGCGTGCACTCCGTTCACGGCCTTTGGAAATTTTGGTTTTTTTACTCGCCCGTTCTTCGTCACCATCGGAGTTGGGAGCTGAATTCTATGTCGGGCGTCATACACCAGGCCCGAGTCAGCTCGTCAATCTACGCCACGAGGCCCAAGGCTCACCTCATTTGCCCTTCTGACGGCACCATCAGCCTTCTTCCTCGAACGAGTCGGATCTCTGTCGATCTGGCCCTCGGCTTGATGAACAGACAAAGAGCTCTGTTCGTGACCAGGAGCCTCGGAGCTTTGCCAGCTTTGCATGGGCTGACGTGGACTCACGGAGGCCAATGCATGACTGGTGACAGCCATAGCTTGGCCC